>JAPYXV010003646.1:0-12058 GCA_028533065.1 Trachops cirrhosus
AAATAAATGGATGTTGGAAGTCAATGACATAGAAAACTTCAAGTGACAGTAAGTCATGAGCCCTTCTCCTGCAGAGTGGAAGTGCTGACTAGGAAACTCTGTGGGTGCCAAGGCCTGTTGCAGAGTTGAATGTGCAATTAATGTAAACCTCTCCCCACTCATTCAGCAAGCATCTGTGGACTCCTGACCACAGTCAGGAAGTAATAGTGGACATTTACTGAGCACGTTTTATATGCCAATGAGGACCAAAATAATCTGAGTGTATTATCTCTTGGAATGAATGTTTTGTCAACTTCATGAGGATAGTACTTTTTAATGTCCTTTTTGGGGGATAAAATAATTGACGCTTAGAAGAGTGGCCCACTGGTTGAAGGTCATTTGGCTACAGCTGGTGGTGATGCTGCCTATACGGGTATGAGAGAGCACAAAAAGGCCCCTTTCATCCTTAGTCTAGTGCCAAGAGGCAGATTCTAGATAAACACCCAGAGCACTACACAAACCATAAAGGCGATGAAAGCGAAGTCCAGTAAGAGGGTGTGTGGGGTGCCTATCCTACCCTGCTTTGGGTGGGGTTGGTCAGGGAAGGAAGGCTTCCATAGGCATTCTGAGGCCATTTAAACCTCAGTCCATTCTCTATCTGGAAGTACCGCACCTGGGTTCTGCGATTGGCCTCCACATGCTCTTCTCTGGGAGCCGTGGCTGGGGTGAGTGGACAGGTGATCTGTCTTTCCTCCCGCTGGCCGAATGTCCCTCATGTTTCTTGCCAGCCCGTGTGGGCATGCCACATCATTTCTGTCTGCAGAATGTCTTTGTGCTGGGTATCCACAAATGCTCCGTGATACTTTTGGAATCGAATCTCTATTAATTGACTTCTCAGGACCGCAGTTCCTCTTGGGGGCCTGACTTTCACTTGGACCACAGCCTCGGTTTCTGCAGCCTGATTGTCCTTCCTCCTGGGCTCAGCCCTTTGCTTTCGCCCTCATTCTTGGGAGAGAGTTGCATTTTGCTGTTTTCGGTGGGGATAGCGACTTCCTAGCTGCAGTGTGCAGTGGATGGCCTCTTGCATGACATTCCCTAGGTTGTGCCTTTTGATGTTCCAACTGTAGGGCCACCGAAGACAAGGCTATTTGAGCAGGTCATGCCCAATGTCATACAGCTTTGCCTTCATGACAGCATCATTTTCTACTTGGGGGATATTCCCATTTTTACTCACAGTTCTTTCCCTCACCCCCAAGAGTTCATGGCCAAACAGGGAACATGAGAGAACAGCCCGTGAAGTTTAAGTCCCATTTCTCTCTGTCTGGTCTTTCAAGGAGTGACATCAGTAGAGGGTATTTTAGGAAGACTGATTTGGGGCTCTGAAGGACAGGAGGGCACACAGATGGAGCGTGGAGACTGGTTAAGAAGCCACAGCCATCGAACTAGGTCAGGAGTTGTGGGAACAAAAGGAAGGGTGTGAGTGACATGATGAGTAGGAGAAGTGGCCAGATTTCGTGACCCGTTGAATGTACATCTTGAACAGGCTATAGGGAAGAGGCAAGATGATTGCAGAAATTTTCTCTGCTACCAGGTACCTTCCATAGGGAGGGAGAGTGAAGGGAGAAAGATTGGGACTAATATTTACTGAGCATCTTGGTCTGGGCCATGCACCATGAAAAGTCATTTGCAAAATGACACCTTTCACTCTTAACAACCTTTGAATTTTTTGAATCATCATCTTATTGTATGAATGAGAAAGCTGACCCTCTTTGAGGTAAAGCTGTTCCCGTTGTGTGGGCTTTGAGGCTCTTTTCTGAACTTTTACTTTGGTGTGGTCCTGGCTTACCCAGAAATACTGGTAACATTTATGGAGTTTAATGAAGCCAAGGTAGGACCCATCAACAGAGATTCTGCTTTTGTGTGGAAATGGACCCAGCTTCAGGAGACGATGCAAGCATAGGGTAGAGGTTTCATTTTCTGAGCATCCTTGTGGCCCTCTGGACTCTGTCCTAGGTAGGGGATGCACTTCTGGTCCTCTGGTGTCTAGGAACAAGGTAGGAGATTATCCTTTCACCCACAGGCAGGTACCACCCATGTTTTTAAATATCATATAGGCCTGGCACTTTGTAGATACTCAGGTGGATGTATGAACACTCTTCTTCTTCTGCTTCAACTTCCTCTCTGATTTCTAGATCTATCTTGTCTTTATGGACACTTTTTGCCCTTTCATGTTGCTTTTCTGGTCATTCCAGCCCATCACTGTTTATTTCTCTTCAAATACATATCCTCTTTGCCTTGGTTATGGCTGTGTGATTCCAACCCATTTCCCCAGTGAGCCTGTGGTCTCTCTGACCAGGCCAAAGGCTTCTGCCTGACCACTTTACATCCCCTAGACTATCTGGCACGATGCGTCGGGTCCAGAGCTGGAACAGCATGATACATAAAGTGTGCATTTTAGAGGTGAGGAACCTAGATTCAGATTTGGCTCCATCAATTTTTAGATAGATGGTCGTGGGCAAGATATTTTAATGACTTTGAGGCTTTGTTCCTCATTGGTAGACCTAAAGTAATAAGTACTATCTCCTGGGGAGATGATACTTTAAGAGTAAATCAGATAATTTTATTTGAAAGGCCTGGCGCCATGGCTGACTCACAGTAGACCCTCACTAAGTGCTAGTACATTCTTATGCATTACCTTTCAGAGAGTGACAGAGTAGTGGTGTTGAGAGGGGAGATAGTTTGCTTTTATCTTTCTGTCCACCAGATAGTCCCTCAATGGATAAGAAAGCACGCTTGAGTTTTTGTTGGGTAGGTAGATGAAGATAAGATTAATTCCTTCCTTTCTGACACTCTTCACTCTCTATCACTCTTGCCTGCCTTTCTTTGAGACCTTATTTCTACGTGAAATGTTTTTTTTAACTAGTGATGCCATTTGTTTACTTATTTATTACCTTTCTTGCTAAAATGCAAGCCTTTCGAGAGCCAGAACCTCGTCTGGTTCACTGCCACTGCCCCACCTGTTAGTGGACAAGGTAGCTCATAGTAGGTACCAAGTGTGTATTTGACGAGTGAATGAAAAACTGAACCAAAGGATTTAGTTCAATTTGATTAAACAAACACTCTCTCGGCACCAGCTTTGGGCCAGGTGACATAAACATTGGATGCAGAGCTGAATCAAACAAACTCTGCTCTCAAGAAGGAGGAGGGGAGATAGGCTAGCTCCATCCCTCGGTTAGACAGAAAACTGGGACCTCCCGCTTTTCCCGTTCATGAGGCAGGGTTGGTGGAAACATGGGCGGCAAGGGACGACCGGGAAAGAGCAGCGCCTGGCATGAAAGCATTCTGTGTTCAGAGTCACATTCTACCCTGGCACTGGCTCCCCTTCCTCACCTGGAATTAGCTTGGGCCACCTTGCCTGGCAGGGGAAATTGACATCCCATTGAAACTGATGAGGTATTTAAGCATTTGCCATCAGAGTACTGTAAGCATTGCCATTTGGGGGAAAACTCACTTAATAAGAGGCCTGACCCATGCAAATGCACGGGAGCTGGTTGGCGCGTCTTCTCTCGCTATGGATTATACGGAAGCCAGCAACAGTTAAGGGGGCAAATGACTTGATAAAAGCATCTCTGGAGAACAAGCACTAAATGGTTTCTTTATTGCTCACCTCTCAAGGAACCTTCTGTTGAAACTGCTGGCAGTAAGTGAGGTTAGACCTGTGAAGTTATTATAAATGCCGTTCTAAAACCTTAAGAACTTTATTTTTTAATTGGTTTCTTTTCTTCTTTCCTGCAAACTACTAATACAATATGAAGGATGAAAATTAGTAATTTTTGAAGACACAGGAACTATTGAGAGGGAGAGAACAAAGAGGCTATTGAAACACTATAGGCTTTTGGGTAAAACCCAAACCACGCAGAACCCGGTTCCCTCTCTCCTTGCACAATGGAGCCCTCTCTGCTGAGTGCAGGGGGTGGGGCAGGGGGAGTCAGGCTGGAAACCGGTGGGAGGGTGGGCAGCAGAAGTAGGGTTACAGTTGTAAGCATGTGAGTATGTACCGAGTTTAGTTTGTATTATTACTTGTTAATTGTATTATTTTCCATACAACTGTAAACTTACTTTTGCCCCACCCTGTAAGTACCCTGGACAACACGTTACTGAATGAGATCGGCTGCGGGAAAGAGGAAGCGGAGGGCTGTTCCGGGCGTGGGAACATGCAGAGCGCCAGAGACTGCGTGTTCTTGCCGAAATCCTTCCTCCCCAGAGCCTTTCTCCGGTCCTTCTCTCGTATGCTGCCGGCTGTTTAAGGTCTAACCACTTTATGGTTGGGGCTTTTAAAAAAAGTCAGTTGAAGTTTTCTATAGCTTTTCTACTGTTTTTTATCTTAAAATTTTTTTTAATCCTCACCCGAGGATGTGTTCACTGTTTTTTTAAAAATTGTTTTCAAAGAGAGGGGAAAGGAGAGAGAAACATCAATCAGTTGCCTCTTATACGCGCCCCGCCTGGGGGCTGCACCCGCAACCTAGGCGTGTGCCCTGACCTGAAATCGAACCGGTGACCTTTTGCTTTGGGGAACAACATCCAACCAATGGAGCCTCGCCAGTCAGGGCTTCTACAGCTTTTCATAGAGGGTACTGTGAGCACATGGAAAGAGTTGTGAAGACCCAAGTTCAGATCCTCACTCTGCCGGAGCGGGGAGGAAGTCTGTGCTTCTGTGAGAAACTCTGACTGTCCAGACCCTGGATTCCAGAGGCTACCCCCCCGGGTGATCTGATCTGGCTCTTATGGAACCGATTTCGTAATCTGTGAGTCGCAGATAACTGATCAGTAGTGCCCAATCCGCCCCCCCACCAGGGAGAGGTTCCATGACCCACACGACCTCCCCCAAACAATGTTACCTCCCGTGGCACGTCCACTAAGTGTTTATGATCTATGGATGTGGCTGTTCTTTGGGTTTTCTTTTGAACCAGTTATGATACCTTTTTAATCTTCATTGATTAATGATATAGTAAAATATACTATCACATGTTTATTTTAAATCTGTTTGGGGGTCGTGATTTTCCTGTTTTCTCTGTATCATTTACTGAGATGTACTCTCGGAGTTGCTTCACCTCTTTGGGCCTTGCTGTCCTCAGCTGCAGGATGGGAATAATGATGCCAAGTGGAATGACCACAGCTTTTACCGAGGGCTTTCCCGCGTATCGTCCCGTTTATCGCTGATAGCTGAATGATATCGGGCGGTTGAATTTTAGCCATTGTGAATGGGGATTGTGTTTGTGGAGACACTTTTATCAAGTGCGATTTATAGAGTGTGATGCGGATTTCAGCGGGTGCTCGTATCATTGGCATCAGATGAAGATTTCAGAGCTGCTCTGTAAGCTTGTGATTCGAATGGGAGGAGAAATTTTCTCTGTTGGTTCCAGAAGGTGAACTGGGACCAATGGACAGACACTGTCGGGTCAGGTTGTGGCTGATGATAAGAGGAGAGGACTTATTTTCTAACAATGTGCTGTGATGTTGGCTTGGGCTGCCTCATGGGGTAGTGAGGCTTCCAGCACAGAAAGCGCGCAGTCAGAGACTGGTATGCTCATGTAACTTCAGTACTAAAGAGAGTCCCAGCCTTGCCCCCCATTTCTGAGATGCTTAAGGTAGAGAAACACAGGCACAGGCAGGAAAAACGACCGTAGCCCACTGGCAGGGAACCCGAGAGCCACAGCCTCACAATCCTGAGACCCCCATGAGCCCTGTGCCTGTGCCTCTATGTGGATTTCACAAGAACAGTGCCTGGGATACTGCCTGGCACACAGTAGGTGCACATTGAATGATGGCTTTAAGTAATGTGTCCTCTTGGAAGAGTTTTATCATTTACCCTCAAAATAAGTTTTACCCAGACATTAAGTTTTTATACAGCAACATGATACACACACATGGGAGGGAAAGCTGGCCACCCCCCTGTGCAGGTTTGGGTGGCTGGCCACGTGTGTGACTTCTGAGGGGTCGGTCATTTGCAGGGTAAGCCAGGAAGCCGAGGCCAGGCGTGCTCTGTGACCGTGCTGGATCGCCCCGATTGAGCTGACATTCACTCTCGGGGGCTCAGCACCCCCAAGTCCAGTGCTCTTCTCTGTTTTCTGTCCCATCCAACACTGAGCTCCGGACTTCACTTCTAGACTGGCGTTTTCCTCCGTCTTCGACTCTGTTCATCAAACTGCTTGGCTCAGAACCTCGTAGCTCTTGCTGACTTCTTTTATATCACACTCTACAGTCAGCACATCAGCAAATCCTTGACTGTACCTTCAGATGTATCCAGAATCCAACCTACTCATCTCTGCTGCTACCCCGCTGGGTGAAGTCATCATCCGCTGTCTTCTGGATTAGAGCAGCGGCCCCCTCACTGAGCTCCCGCTCTCTGTCCTTGACGTCCTCCTAAAATTTGGTTCCATCTGTTAGTCAGAGGAGGCCTGTGAAGCTGTGACACCTTTCATGTCACTCCACTGTCCCGAGCCTTCCCCCTCTCACTCAGCATAAAAGCCACAGTTCTCACACGCGCCGAACAGGCTTTCTGTGATCTGTCCCTCGCACCTGTCTCACCTCCCTCCCGCTGCTCTGTCTGCGTCCCTTTGACTTCCAGCCCCGCGGCCCCACTGACCGACGTGCCTGCTGCTTCTGTCTGCAACGCTCTTTCTCCAGGTAGCCATGTGGCTTGCTTCCTGGTCTTCTTCATGATTTTGCTCAACTTTCGCTTCATCATCGGGACCTTCCTTTATGCTGTTTGTTTCGACCCGTGCCCCTCACGTCTTCCCCAGCATCCCCTTGTTTTCTCCGCAGCAGTGAGCACCTCCCAACACATGTTACCTTGTTGTTTACTGTCTTTGTCCTTCCATTACGACGTAAGCTCAGTGAGGGCAGGGATGTTCGTGTGTTTCGTTCATCCCCCTTTCAGGGCAGTGCTGGGTCCCCAGCTGGCACTCATGAACTGTTTTCTGAAAAACGAATGAATGAGTTTCCCAAAGTCTTGTGTGCGCCAGACTTTAGACGAGAGGCTCTGGCGATCCTTCCCGAGGGTTTCATCGGGCATTTCTGTGGCAGGCAGTGTTGGACACGGTTCCCAGTCATTCCTGTCAACTAGTATTTGTGCCCTTGAGTAATTCCTTCGGGTGTGGGCTGGACCTGGAGACTTGCTCCTAACAACTAAAATACGGCAAAAGTGACGGGATGTCACTTCTCAGATGAGCTGACAAAAGACTGCAGCTTCCACTTCGCTAGCGATGCCTCTTTGCTGGTGCTTTCTTTTGCCCCCTCGCTTGCTTGCTCTGATGAAGCCAGCGGACATGTTGTGAGATACCTTTCAGAGAGGCCCTGAGTTAAGGAACCAAGGGAGGCCTCCAGCCAGTGCCTTGGGAAGAGCTCAGCCCTCCTCCGAACTGCCCATGGAGACCGAATCCTGCTAACAACCGCATGAGTGAGCTTAGAAGCCGACCCTTCCCAGGTCAGCCGTCAGATGAGAACACAGCCTGAGCCCACGTCTTGGTTGTGGCCTGTGACACGTGACATGCGACCTACTAAAACAGAGGACCCAGCTACACTGCGCCTGGATTCCTGACCCACTGGCCTATGATAGAAGAAATGTGTATTATTTTGAACCGCTAAGTTTTGGTGTAATTTGTTACACGGTGGTAGATAACTGACACACTTCTGTTTTTTTTTTTCTTTGCTCATTGGGAGCTATGTTCCTTTATGAGAGGAGTTGAATCCTCCACGTTTTCACCTCCCTCAGCTACATACACACACACACACACTTTAATTTGAGGCCCTCCTGACACTGGTATTTGACACACCTCCAGGCCCAGGACACTGCCGGAGACCTTGTTGGCAATGCCATGATAAGGTGAGTAAATTCTCAGCACCTTCTGGCACCGCTCAAGGCAGAGTTGTAAGCGATGCTCGTTGGATAATGCCGAGGTGTGTCATTGCCTGGAAGGCTGTTTGGTATTTATAGGAAGCTGAGAGTTAGGCACTGGGGAAAAATGAGTTCCAGACTGTTGCACTTATTTTCAGATAGAATCATAGTCTCTGAAAAATTGTGTCGGATGTTGAGCTGATTGGGAATTCACCATGCTTGCACGGCTCACTGGGCTTGTACAGTGGAGGAGCAAAATCATCGTGTTGGTTGAGAAGATGACAGTCACGTCTCCTCAGCTGGCTGGTGATAGATGTTCGAGGACAGGCTGAGGACACGGCAGTGTCCTTTTTCTAACTCGAAGCCACTGAGTTGCATTTAAAAATAAGTTGACACAAAGGAAGGTGCCGCGACAGAAACATCGGGAGGCTCATCTCATTGGCGGGCCGGGCTGGTTGACAACACTGAACGCTTTGAGATAAGCATTTAGAAATTCAAAGAGGCTTCTTGTCTGTCATTTGTCATGATTGAGAACTTGGAGGAAAATACAGTCTCCTATGGAAGGATTTGGGGGAGCTAAGTTTAGTCAATCAATCAATCAGTCAATCAGCAAACAACTCCTTTATGCCTATTTTGTGGCCAGAACCATGCTCCGTGATGGAAAAATGTAGCTAAATAACATTCCATTCCTGTTAGCAGGAGTGCATGGAATAGTGGTGGGCGACACATGTAAACATAAAAAAATGTCACAGTTTGGTGCAATGAGGGCTTGGGCTCTGTGGGAGGCCAAAGAGATCAATTGGCCTAACCCACAGGAAACAGGGAAGGAAAAATAAGATTTTTCTGAGCAGACAAATAAAATGAGTTGGTAAATAGCAAGATATGGATGTAGGGTAACAGCAGACATTCTAGATTGAAGGACCAGTCTGTGCAAAGGCCTCGTACACGAGTTAGCTTGGCTGGGTTGGGGCATAGAAAAGTTATCAAGGCACATATGTGGGAGGCAGGAAAGAGGCAGGAGGGATGGAGGGATGGAGGGATGGAGGAGGCTGGTCCGGAAAGGCTTTGAGGGCCAGGCCAAAACTTATATTCTAAGGGCCATGGAGCTCACATAGGGTCCCCAGAGGGGAAGGCCTTCTCAGCTTTGGGGTTGGGAAGGGTCACTCTTACGTCCCGTTTGGAGGGGAAGTTGGAAGAGGTGCGAATGGGAGCAGATGGGTCAGCGAGATCAGAGATGAGGACGCTTGTCACTACGCTGCTCTGAACCATGCTTGCCGTGCCCCATATGTTTCGCCCCTTTGGGGTGAGCTGCGGCCATCGTCACGTGTCCGTAGGCCCCTGATGGGGTGATAAAGCAGACAGTCATTTCAGAGATCACCTAGGTGTTGGGGGGCAGGCACAGGACTTTCAAGGTCCTTCTCAAAGAGCACAGTGAGGGCCCAGCCCGAGAGTGGGTTGGCAGTGGGGTGACCCGCTGTCCCAGTTTGCCAGGTTGCAGGACTTTCACTGCTGGAACTAGGAGTTCCCTGGCAAACTGGGACAAGCTGGCCACCCAAGTCAGCATTTCAGTCCCCTGCTCACTTGGTCACAGATGTTGTTACTGGGCACTTTCTGAAGCCCGTGGTCTTCATTTGCTCCCTCAGCTGCAGCCAGACCCTGAGCTCTTTGCGCAGACCAGGGATGTGTGCCACTAGGAGGTGCTCGTTGCTTTACTGGAGTCGCCCCTAATCCAGACTCTCGGGTGGGGAGGCCCTTCTCCCCCAGGCTCGGTTCTAGGCCTGGACCTGGGTTCCAGCCTTCCCTCGGCCCCAGGTGCCTTCACAGTCACGTGTTCTTGGGGCCACGCGTCAGTGTTTGCCTCTCTGGCCCAGGCCCCTCGTTCTCTGAGAGGTTGGCCTCAGTAGGACTGTGCCCAAACCAGGCCTGCGTGCACCAGCCAGGGGACCAGGAGGCCGCCGTGGCCTCAGACGGTGGTTCCCAGGCTGCGTGTGAGGACTGGGGTGAGTGCAGTCAGGAAAAATGTTGACAGGATGAGCGTTTAGTGCTGTAGAGACAACATGGCAACCAGGGGACAAGACCTTCGCTCCATGGCATCCAAGGCCGCGGCTCACCTGTGCCAGCACTTCGTCTGCCCCTGCTACGCAGCCGTGATCTTCTGTGTGCACTCCTGGTTTCCAGTAGAGGTCGCACATGTCAGTCCTTCCATAAAGTTTATTGAGCTGTGTCCTCCCAGCTAATTCCGACCCAGTACGGAAGGTTTCCTCACGCCGGCAGGAATCAGTGACAGTGATTCCTGGCCCCCACGCCCCAGGAGCCTGTGCAATGCCTGTTCTGCCCCTTCTATGAGAAGGTTGTCCATCTGAGCAGAAGGGTCTCCTTACACTCTCCCTACACAGGTTCCACCGCTCTGCTGAGGCACCTTGATTATCCCTCAGCATTTAGGAGGCAGTGACTTTCACCTTTTAGAATATGCATGTCTTTGTCTGCCCAGGTGCTACAACAGAATACCAGACTGCGGGGCTCGGGGCTAAAACAATAGACTTTTCCCCCCTAATAGCTCTGGAGGCTACAAGTCCCAGATCAAGGCTGGGCAGAGTTGGGTCCTGGTCAGGGCTCTCTTCCCGATTTGCATATGGCCACTTTCACATTGTGTCCCGGCATGGCATGGTGGTGGGGGTGGGGCAACTGAGTACTCCTTTCTGTCTATTCTTATAAGGCCACTAATCCTATTGGGTCAGGGCCCCACCCTTATGACCTCATTTAACCTTAATTACTTTCTAAAAGCCCTTTCTCCAAATATAGTCACATTGAGTGTTTGGGCTTCAGCATTTCAGATTCGGTGCCCGGGGGGGGGGGGGGGGTGGGCACAATTCAGTCCACAGCACCGCCGTTTTCCATGCCTGACTCTTACCCACTCCTGGTTGGAGAGCTTGGCGCCCTGAGTGAGTGAATGCACCACCAGGGTTGGTGGTGGTGGTGGTGGCTAAGGTGAAGGGGGTGCGGGGAGGTCTGACTGGTCTCAACAGTATAAAGATGAGAGGACATTTAAAAAGAGCTTCTGTATTCTAGATACCAGGCACACACATTATCATAAGCTTAGCTCATTTGTCTGGCAGTTGATACCATGCTACTTACTAGAAGATAAATTGTGTAGCTACAGTGCAAGCTTCTTTTCCTCGCAGAGAAGGCAAGTCGAGGCATTGTCTGCGAGGGCAGAGGAGTGGGGGCAGCCAGACAGGGGCTTTACTGGGACCTGTCACGTTGCTGGCGCTCTCAGGGGAGTTTTGTGGAATGAATGGCTTGGGGCCGTAGGCCCAGGGACACGTGGCTGGTTCTTCTAGGGTGAGCTGATACTTTAGGTAGATGGGCAGACTTCTGGCTCCTTCGGGAAGACTTCGTAAAAACGACAGAAGGTCTGCATCCTCCAGAATGTGGAGCCGCAGTGGTGGAGATCTGGACCCCAGCTGAGGATGAGGGCGGTGCCAGGAGGGTCCTGGGGAGGCAGGTGGGTGGCAGTGGTGGAGGGGACCCCAAAGGCGGAGCTCATCCTCCTCACATCAACAAGCACTGCACAAGCCACCTTTCTGCTGTATCACAAACAAGGTTAGGGAGGTTATGCTTAAGCTTCTCCCAAGTGACTGCATTCTGGAACGGGTACCAAGCATGCCGGCCGCAAAGTGCCCAGCCAGGCCCCCTAATTTGGGGCCCCTCTGCAGTCTGATCAGGCACTGATAGGGGGATGCAGAACTGGCAGCCATGAGTTACATGGCCATTCCAATGCCCGTTTACTAATCAATAGTGGAGGAGAAATTCCAAGCACTTAACATAGTCTTTGCCAACACGTTGCCGTGGCAATGGCTAGTCCATTTGGGTCCGTTCAGGAAGGGGTTCTGGAGGCAGTGAAGCTTGGTAGGGGTGAGAACACCTGCACTCCTGCAAACATCAGCCCGAACATCATCTCGTGGAGCTGACTGGAGGGCAGCAAGCATCCCCGTCACTCTGGGCCTGTGAGAGTGCTTGGGGAAAGGTTTGCCGGACACAGGATTTGGGCCCTGTCACGTCTAATCGCTATTTCTTCCACCCTGACCCCTCTCTCCTCCTTTATTAGTTTTTAATTTTTTATTGCAAAAAAATTAAGTTTATAGATAAGGTGAATTATCTGCAGAAAATGTAGGGAAAAAA
>JAPYXV010003647.1:0-12058 GCA_028533065.1 Trachops cirrhosus
CATGGCCTGGGCACCAGGGATCCAGCAGAACGCCCGCACCTTTTCCGTGTTCATGGCTGTAGGCACTGGGCCTTCCACCAAAAATCACTCTCTCTGGGTTGGGGCACTGGCACAAACCCGGCCATCCTTGGACCCACTGGCTGGGCCGCAATCTCCCCAGAGCCAGTCTGGGGCCTCTCCCCTGGGTGTGGGATCTGAGTAGTCTTCAGCACTCTCTCTGAAGCTCACTGTGGAGTGGTCGCACCTTTTCTGGGTTTCTGGGTGTGCACTCTGTGGATTCCGAGGGGCTCGCACTTCCCCCAAATTCATGGCCTGGGCACCGGGGATCCCACAGAACGCTGGTGCCTTTTCTGTGCGCATGGCTGTGGGCAACAGGCCTTCCACCAAAAATCACTTTCTCCCGGTTGGGGCGCCCACACAAGGCCCGGCCATCCTTGGTCACACTGACTGAGCCTTGATCTCCCCAGAGACTGCTCCGAGGTCCCCCAGATCAGTGCTGCTCAGTCCTTGTTTGGCGGGGTAGGGAGCGGTTGACCCAGCTCTCCCCCAAGAGCCCTGAGGCAGACCCCAGAGCTCCGGGGCTGGGGCTGCAAACTCCCTGCTCCCCGAGCTGATCCCTGGGCCATTATTATCCTGAAGTGGTCTCCTTATCATCTGGTCTTTGAATGTCTGCTACAATTTTTGAACTTCTATTTTCATATATGTTGTGATAATGTCGGCTGTTTTCTCTGTTCCTCCTTAGATTGGCTAGGTTTTTCTCCCATGTGTAGGGGGAGGTGCAGTGTGCTCCCTCCTACCATGCCGCCATCTTCCACTCTCCCGAATAAAATTATTAGAAGGTCAGTCCACCTCTAAACAAGTCACATTATATTTCCTTAATTTTCCATCCTTTTTTCTTTGTTTTTAAAAACACTGTAATCTTCAGGATTCCACTCTCTGTAATATTTTCATGTGCTGTGCTTTAATTTTATCCTCACTCTGGATAGTTTTAGATCTTACTTTTATTCTCTATTAAATGCCTAATTTATTTAATACCATCACTTCAAAGTCTTTTATTGATTATTCTACATGTTGGCAATACCTCCAATACCATTTTTACCCAACTAAATAATTATTTCTTCCTATTTGATCTGCTCTCAAGCCTATTTTACTTATTTCATTTTATACTTTGGCTGTCCTTCTAGTTTCATGTTGGGGAACATTATTTACACTATTTTATATACCAAATCAATTAGTATTCAAGTTCTATTATATTTTCTTTTGCACAATCTCTAATATTAATTTTTATTATCACCATCCTATTAGATTTCAGCCTCAATATTTATTGCCTAGATTGTTTAGGCCACCTACTGTGTTTCTTTCCCTTCAGATTCTTCTTCATCTAAACCACCCTTCTCACCACTGCTCAGAAATGTCTTACAAAATTACTTATAATAACTTAAAGTAATTCCACTGAAAAGAAGTTTTCAAAGGTGCTTCCACTGCATTCTGAATAACTAATTCCAACACAAATACATATAAGCAATTTTCCAGAAAATCTATAATCATCTAGTTGATATTTAATGTTTATTTGACAGAAAAATCCAAAGAACAAAGCTTTATATCAGTTAAAATGCAAATATTGTTCATAATTTTACTAAGTCACTGAGAAAAAATCATTTCTTTTGTAATAATTTAGCCTGATATTTTAGCTGTCCTTGTGATTCACTTTCTGAATTTTTGCTAGATGTGGGGGAGGGAAAGAATTATTGAAATTCACATGGATTTATGAAGTTTTCAAATTATTTTCATCATCAGTAATTAATTTTGTTAATTTTTAAGTCCACATCTATTTAAGCCTATGACAACATGTACCCCCCTCCAAATAAACTGAAGATTTTACCTGCAAAAGTTAGGCCTTAGTTTTCTTATATTATGGATATTGTTGATTAAAATAGGGAATGGTTATAATTTTGACTTTAAAATACAAGTATACTTATAAGAGCTCTGTGGATAAGAATCCAGGTACTCTCAGGCAGAATTAACTGTATTACTATAAAAAATTTTTAATTGTTTCAAAATGATATGTCAAAGTATAACAATTTAACAATAAAATGTAGTGGGAGATTACATAGACAGTTAAAACTATGTTAGGAAGAAGGGGCTTAATGTGAAGTGAGTGATTTTTATTACTAGAAGTGAAACTTATAATCTATAAAACTATCTATCTACATTCTTATTGTTGCAAACATCTGAGGTTTCTATAATCTAATACTGTTATAGAGATCTTGAATCAAGAATTTGGTTACTAGCTTTGTTCATTAGCATTTATAAACAACAAAATGCTTTAATTATACCTTTTCAACTTCACATAATTGGTCTTAGAATTATTTTATTAATAAAAATGATAATTCAATAAAGGATTGATATTAAATTATATTTTATAGAAATTGTAGGATCAGAATAACATTAAAATGCCTTAAACTAGTTATGTATTCATCCAGACATAATACAAATCATCTTCAAAAATTAATAGTCAATTTAATGTAAAGATATATAAATAAAGTGATTCATAATCTAAAATAGTCTTTTAGATGTGAATGTCAAAAAGTGAGAACTAAAATATGTGATGGAATAACTGCTAGGAATTATATTTTACCTTTTTGTCATGTTATCTGATCATTCAGCCTATGCTTTGAGCATGCTCCATTAGCTAATCAGACTAGTTGAAATAAAAGCCTAACAATGGTCTTCACTAAAAAACATTAAAAAAGTTTTAGTCTTCAAAAAGATACCAACTTAAAAATTTAGCCACGTTCATCGAGCTGAAAATAACTGAATGTTAATTGGCCAAAACTTTTTGCCAAGCATATATTTTTGCAGTTTTTTAGAGTGTTAATAGTAGGTTTTAGGGTGCTATTAAGTGTCAAGCTCAACGATAAGCACTCATCAGCATTATGCCAACCTTTCATTCTGAATTATATAGGAATTACTGAATTCCAATGTTAACTTGACTATCTAGTAATAGTGGTCAAATTTTAAGAAGATGGTCTCTCCCATATAAAAATATAATTAATTAATGACAATAGTGCTTTAATTTTTAGATAATTTTTAGATCCTTTATTTCCTTCTCTACAATCAACGAATTTGTGAAATAGGAAATCTAATATATTTCTGTCAAATTAACTAAAAAAATTAAGTAATTTATAAAAAATTAATTTACTAAAATGTGTACTTATGTATATAGAAATAAAAAAACAGAGCCTAGTCTTCTTGACATCCCATGTTTTTTTTAATGAGCAACAACACTTGAGGGGGTAAGTATATTCTCTCAAAGAACATTTTATCATAATTTTTATCTCAAGAAACTGTTCCACTGATAGGCTCAACACAAGCCATGTTTCTATTTCTGTTAGATGGGTGTTTTCTAATTAATATTAGCTAGCATATCTTCCCATTCTTTCTTTCTAAGATATCTGAACAGCATGACCTTGAACTCTCTCTCTAGCATCCATCTATAGCATTGCTCTTCTTGCAAGGGACTCTACCTAGATCCTCCTGACCCTCTGGGATGGGGGCCACAGCAGCTCCTATATGTCCATCTAGACCCTAGGAAATCTGAGATTGCCAGCAAATGCTTGTATTGGCTCACATAAGTAAGATGACTACTGATAATATTGATTCAGAGATCCAGGGACAAATAGCCTCTGATTGCCTCCTTCCTTCATCAGTTCATGTGTATATTTTTAAAATCCCATAATGGCAAAGGTTCAAAAAAGGCAGTTTATATGCTTGAATAAAAAGGATACAGAACAATTTCATGGAACACAATATTAGGAAAAATATCCAGGATGCAGAGGGAAACAAAGCATCAATCAGCTGACCCATTTGTTTCCTTTATTCTTCTGGAACCTCACATTTTCTTTTGCTTTCTCTCTAAGTACATTTACTGCATTATTTGTCCAAAGATCCACTTCTCCACTCACTTAGTGAATTGCACACAGCCAATCATAACTTTCCTAAAACAGTAATTCTTGTCTTATGATTATATCTGGCTTGTGTTTCCAGTTAAGCTACCCAATTTTCATATCTCAGTTTTACTTACTAGAAGAAAATTTAATTACTACACCTTGTTTTGAACCAGTTGCATCACTCCTCCCAATCCCTTCAGCCATATCCAGACTTCTCTGACCACATGATATGAAGGGCTTCCTCTTTGGGGCTTAGGAAGAGTTAGTTGCCTCTTATCGGGAAGTGGCTCTGGAACTGCCCAGATATTTCTAGTATATATAGCAGCTTTAAAAATTGTCGAGGGCATTTTAAAGGGCTAGAATACACTTAGAGAAAACAGTTAAGTTTCAGAGCAATAATTCTAAAAAATATTTTTAGTTGTGAATTGGTACTTATTTTCTGAAAGAAAAAAATGCACCACTAGCATTGAAATAATCATATAAGTTTATCCAGTAATTTAATTCTAATAATTTATGTTAAGAAAAAAGGTGGAGTTGAGCAGAAAGATTTATATATGATGCTAATATTATAAATATTAAATGATATTATATCAGGAAATAATCTAACTTCAAGGAAAGAATAATTGTTTAAAATGTTGTAATATGCAGAATACTATGCAGATAAAAACAATAATTTGAGGAATATTTAATCATAAATAAAATGCTAAAGCAATTTAAGATAAAACAGAGGACTAATTTGACATTTGCTAGAGTGAAGTGAATAAATAAATGGAGTTCTCAAAAGAATGTCAGACACATAATGAACACTTAATAAGTGTGAGATTTTATCCCAGTTGAGTTTGTGTATCTATATAATGCACAGATGCACATACACAGATATCTATGTAGAATTAGGGAAACTTTTTATACCTCAAAAATCACCAATCCTTTCAATTAGCTAATAGAACAAGATATTTAATTCTAATGCAGCTCTGTCCTGCTTAGTAATCCTCTCACCTTTTTTTTGCCCAAACTCTGTTTTAGCATTAAATGGCTTGGTAATACAAGAAAGACTAAATGTAATACCATGAATTCTGAGACATATAATTCCAAAATTCATAATGAAGACAAGGGAATAAAAAGAAAGAAATGTAACTGGAATATAGAGGTATAAATTATTCCAAAATATTTTTAACAGAGTATCACCAATGATAAAAGGGAAAAATATTCCCAGTGAAGTTAAAGAATATAGACTAAATTTCCTATCACACATATGAACTTTTAAATTACTTTTATAGTTGTTAAAAATCCACAAAGATTTTTCTATTCTAATCCATAATATGTGTGTGAATGTTTTAGTATTTAAAAGTGTGTTTATTTAAAAATATAAACATCGCTTTTGTTTAAAATTGACTCTGAAGAAAGATGAAGAGTGCTTTATTTAACTTTTACCTCACACCTGGGACACCATTATGTGTCCTCGATGGCACTAGTGCTTTCCTTTGAGAATACCATTATTTCAGATTCTATAAAAGGCAATAAAACCACATTTACTTAAGATTTTCTCAGTGCAATAAGAGTAGCATCTATTGGCAGTAATGGGGAAAAGTGAGTATCACAAAATTATATACTCAACTAAGTTTAGTGCATGAAATAAATAGAAATCAATTCTAAAGCATTCGAAGATAGGGAAAATAAGAATAAGCTAAAATTCATTAATGAAAATTTGACTCAAACACCTGAAACTAATAACATTGTATGTCAACTGTACTTTGATATAAATTTTTTTAAGTTTATACTACAAGTAAGAGATGAAGCAAATTTGAGCTCAAGAAAAAGAGTGCAATATAAAAAAAGCTGTTAACAAACAAAATGTATATATATTTTCATTATAGATATTTTAAAGTCAATTTAAAACAGATTCAAATTCTAAGATTTATTATTAGGAGAGAAAGAGAGTGAGGGAGAGAGAGAGACATTGTGCAGTCCTCACTTTACAAAGTAGTGCAAGATCATTAAAAAAGATTACACATGAGAAACCATGAAAAGTAAGCTTTATACTCAATGGAAACGGTTGCAATTGTTCTGTAACATCTGATTTGATTAAGATGATCTTTTCCAAGTTGTTTGTATAGCAAGCAGCTTTGGAAGACAGAGACACCACCTACAACAGGAGGAGTACTATTTACTGCACAATATAATAAAAATAAGTTCTCCCTCTGGAGCAGTGTGTTTACGTGGTTTGCTAGCAGGTCCCCATATAAGACGGGGCTTCCTATACTTAGGGCTCTTCTGTAACACAACTCACTGTGTGTTCAAGCATCACCTGCCCCTTATTTTGTTGCCCTGTGGGAACTGAGGCTCAGGGAAGCCACAGAACAATGTTACTCTAGTTACAGCTATAGTTAATAAGTCATATGTTGTCTTTTGTCACCTACTCAGGGGTCTCTTGTCTTCTGCCAGAATTTCTGAAATTGTAGCTAGCAGACTTGTTAGCTTGCAAGGTAAAAATCTCAAACGTTTGCAGTTCCTAACAAAACAATATGGAAAACATTCCAATTCCTTGAATAAACTGAGACTAAATCAAATATGTAAATAAAATAATGAAACTACAGAAAGCAAACTTCAATGAACACATTGATAAAATAAGGTTTAAAAATCCTAAATAAAAATCAGCACAAAATTTAGATTAAGTTCATTCCTATTATAAAATAGTATATTTAAGTTATGTGTATTCTGGGAATGTAAGGATGAGTCAGAATAGGATTTATAGTTAGTGAAATAATGTTAATAATCCCCCAAAGTGTTCATAAAAGTTGGTATCAATTTTTATTTAAAATTCTAAGATAAAATATGTAACACCTTTTTTGGGCACGTTCTAAGATACATACCTGCAGCATGCAGTTAGAATACATGTTCAGTGAATTAGTAAATGACTAACCAAGAGAAAACTTATAAAATTCCCATTGAGATCATAAATAGGACAAGACACTACCTAGTACTTCTATTATTCAAAATTATTAAGATTTAGAAAGGAATTACCAAAAAAGAGCTTTATGTATTGAGGAGTAAAATGTTGTATTATTTTCAGATATAATCATATAACTGTAGAAGCAACAAATATTAATTGTGAATTTAATAAAAATTTAAAATATCACTATAATATATTTTGAACTAGAAATTAAAGAAATAGAAGAGCTTTCCTTCCTCCCTAAAGAAAGTTAAAAATGAAGAGAAATCAGAATCCAGACTCATCCAGATACTAAAACTTAATATACAGCTAAAATAAAGTAATCAGTTCAGTGTATATACTGCTTTGCATTTGAATTGACAATCCTAAACTGATTAGTTTCATAATTTTACATTGTTATATACACTGAAAAGTTTTCAATGTTACATTATTTCTGTATTCTTATTTTTAGTTGATAATATCAATAATCATTTATTTTAGGATATTTTAAATCACAAAATATATAAAAAAGGAAATAGAAATCAACCATGATTATACTGTGTAAAGAAACATTTGCTTATCTTTTTTTTAGTCATTGCAAATGCAATACTTTTGACTACAAAAAATGAGAATCTACAAATAAGTCAAAAATCAAAATAAATTTAAAATCTCCTACATACACAGCTCTTAGAGATAACAACTGTTAACACTTTCATAAACTTATTTCCACACATTTTTCTATGCATATATATTAAATGGCAATATTCTGCTTAGCAATCTGAATTTTTCACTTAATTATACATCATAAACATCTCTCAAGACCAATGGACATTTATCTACAATACCATTTTTAATTGCATGAAAAGTGTTGCATTTTACTAAGGCACTATAATTTAACACCTATTTATAGATATTAATGTATTTCCCCTCAGTATTTTAATATAATAAATAAGGCTTCAGTGAATTATTTTCATACACAGTAGATATATTGCCTGGGATTTATAATCCAGACTCTTGACTTCAAAATTTATTTCAAGGACTAATCATTATTTTGGTTTTGATCACTGTTTACACTACATTCAGCCAATCCATTCTGGTCAGGGTATTAAATATTACGGGCCAGCCATTGTCCCCTCATAGAGTTCAACTTGTCCTGTGAGAAAAGGAGGAGATTCTCTCATCCAACCACCAACTACATTCCCCAGAGGAACTCCTGATCAACAAAATCTCAACTACTACGAAACCCTGGATGTCATGGATTAAGGCCATGGCCTGATTTCATCTGCCCATGGCCAAAAATGGAGCACCAAAAGATTAAGTGGTCCCTAACATCTGGAACTGGTCTGATACTATCAAACAGGTCTTGTTGAATATAAACCATTTCACAGAACATCAACTTCATAAAAGGCCACACGTGACCATATGACTGATGAATCAAGACCAAAACAAAGACATTTTATAATCATGCCTAACAATAGTCAAAAACCTGAATATTGTCCAAATTACAAAAATGAGCCAAACAGTACCCTGTCCTACCTAATGAGTGACTTCTGTTTCCTTGTCATTTATAGATTTGGCTTCATTCTAGTTTATCTTCCTTCTAGATAAGATTAATATAACCAATCATAGGTTACCCCCACTGCTTGACAGCATGAAATCCAGAGCAAAGCCCTACTTCCTCAAGTCCTCCCCAGAATCACCTAAATCAGGATATTAAACCTCTTTCATATATCTTTTAAATACTTTCTCACTGAGAAACCCCATGGTTCCCCATGATGTGAGGTCTTTCTCATTACAATGAGTCATAATTCCAAAGTATTCAACTGGAGGAGTAGTTGGAAGGCACTGATACTTTTAAAACATTTAGATGAATTTCTGGCACATGATTAGTGCTTAATAAATGTGAGCTGTTATTATAGGAGTCAGATTATTTTAAGAAAATCTATGGATTTAGAAATCAGACCTCATTCTGCTCTACCTTGGCCAAATACCAGATTTCTTTACACTTCAGTTTCTTCATTTGTAATATAAATTATAGAAACAATTTCTACAGACAGATGCTCAGTATTAGGTGAAGCACTTAGTTACTATTAATTTCTTTCCAATTACTTCCCATTTATTGAATAAAATGTATGGCCCATGTCCAAAAAAGTAGTTAATTCTCAATGAAAAAGTCCATTTGTTTTCAGTTTTCTCATAAGCACCCACAATAAGTAGAAAAAAGGATAACAACAAACCGCAGATTCAGAAACAGAGGGTAAAGGGATGAAAGAGTAAAGGTCTAACTTCGATCCTTGACCGAGACAAGTGGCCAAAACAAAGTGAAAAGTTTTCTGAGACACTAGACACCAACTTGTACACAGCTGCCCCTACACATATTGAACACCTGGCTTGATGTCTTAAAAATTCAACTTATATACAACTTCAATAACCATTCACTGCATAAATAAAGCTACACTTGAATATAATTACTCTATTAGCCATTGCACTAGCCAAGGACATTTGGGATAAAAAAGAATAGAAAACTTGCCTCTGTGTTGAGCATAGGTTCACAACAGAATAAAAGAAAGAGGAGCTTTTTTGTAGCCCCCCATCAATAATTCAATAGGAGAATAAGAGGGGGTGAAAAAGACAATAGGCCATATTCAAATCAAATATAAAAATAAAAATGTACCTACTGAAACTAAAATTCAGTGAATATATTATGTTAGCATCTAAATACTCTTCTTTCAGATACGTTTAGGTTTACCTAAGCATGTTATGTTATTTACTGGTTTTTTCAAACAGATTGACATTCTTCTTCATGGAAAAAAAAAAACTTCTCACATTAAAGGGCTAACATGAAAAGAATTAGAGTGAAATAAATTGTGTCCAAAGAAAATTAACTTTCATTATAGTAGATGAAATCTAATCAGTTTGTTTAATTTTGGCTTTTTTCCTTTTGGTTACTTAATATCCATTTAACAGAAATTTAACCTCATAATTTAAATTAGTTCAACTTCTGATGAAAATATTAGAGTAAATTATCAATTTATAGATCTACTAACATTGGGATTAATCAGGAAATCATTTAGAAAATAGGAAATTTAAGAGCAATTTTATTGTAATTTATATGTTTTACTCAACTGTCATTTTGTAATTTTTAAAATATTTTTTGGTACTGATATTCTAATATACCTAAATATATATTCCATTTATATGCATATACATTAACCTTCCCATAAAATATAAATTTAAAATTCACTATTTACTTACATAATTTTAAAATGTAGGTGTTTCATTCTTTCCTATAAACATTCATGATTATTAAATTGTTACCTTCCTTAAAATTGGTATTGAATTTACAGTCACTTATGTTCTATTTCTTGATTTTTCTATGCATAATTAAAAAATGCTAATGTCCTATAGGTTTTACCACATATGGATAGATTTGAATTTAAAAAATCAATCTGGGAAACTTTAGTATTTGTGATTATTAGTTTGTGACTCTGGTGGTAGTTTTGGAGAGCTGTAAGTAGTTTTTTAAAATTTCTCTAAGTATGTAAATGGGACACAAAATTATCTTCTGATGTATATTAATGAACCTCAGTAGCCAGACAAGGTATGCAAGTCAAGGAGTTCTGTATTTTATATAACAGTATTATTTCTGACTCTGTGAATACATTCCCTCAATCTAGTGGGAAATAAAATAATTTCCATTTTTCCTTCCTCCTCTGGAATTGACCAGGAAACTGATTAGGAACTTAGGGGTGATCCTCAGCTTGACTAAACTTGAAACAAGCTTTTCCTGACTGTATGCAGTAACTTTAGAAAAACTTGTAGTTGTGAATTCTTTCTCTGCCCTTAGGAAATGTAAATCTTTTTAAAAGCTTCTTGCCAGGGTACAATCCAGGACCATCTTTCTCAAGGACCTAAGAGCCATCCCTTTTAAATCAAGAGTGATAGCACTCCTATCTCCTAGTCTCTGTGACAGAGTAGAAACCTAATTTCAGTGGGAACCAATTAGCAAGCAGAGATGGCCTAATCTCAAAGAAAACCATGTTCAAATTCAGCAATAACTTAATGTGCTCAGAACACCCTTTGATCAACGTCCACACTTATTTAGTGGAGTATTTGTTCACTAGTTATTTCCAGCACTTAAAAATCTTTCTACATCTACCTTGGTTGGTGTGGCTCAGTTGGTTAGAGGGTCATCTGGTAACTGAAGAGCTGCAGGTTCAATTCTTGGTCAGGGCACATAATTAGGCTGCAGGTCCCATATCTGGTCAGGGTGCTCAGGGGAGGCAACCAATCGATGTTTCTCTCTCCCTTCCTCTTTCTCTAAAAGCAGTGAAAAAAAGTCCTCAGGTGAGGATTTAATAAAACCTTCCTATACTTTATTCTTATAGACAATCAGATACCTCAATTTTCCATTTATTGGTAAAAATTACTTGTCCTACCACAATTCCTCATGAGTTCACCTATACATGGCTAAATTATTTTAATACTTTCCTCACCAAAATGCCCCTGGACCTAATTTATAAGCAGGAGGAACCTATTCTGGTCAACATACACAAAAATGGCATTTGTTGACAGGGTAGTCGAAACATCACTGCCAGAGCCCCAAATTGTGGTTGGAGGCTAAACAGCCAAAAGCTGCAGCATAATGTTGCAAGGATGGCTGATAAACTTGCCCGGGTTATGCACCGACACTACTTGCTCTGCCAATTTCACTTACCCTGATCCTGGTGCATTGCTGCCTCTGCTTTCTCTGGAAACAGGAAATGGTAGTTCCTTCAGCTGCTGGTGGTGCTGCTGATCCTAACCAAGTGCCAGCCATTCTCAGACTGAATCCAGTGTGGACTGGGCTTCCTCATGGGTATCCTTCTAGAACATGTGTTCATTCCCTAGCTGCAGAGGGCCCTGGGACTGTGAGTATTTGTGCATTCCATAGTAAAAAATGGATGCTGCCACATAAGCTGAAAAATGCTATCAGTCTTAAGTAACAATCTAACATTGCTTCCATTATCTTGTCATGCCCTTGCTTAAAAAATTCACTGGTTACAACAACATGGATGAACCTGGAGATTATTATACTATGTGAAATAAGCCAGACACAGACAAATATTACATATCATTTAAATGAGAAATCTAAAATAGTCAAACATACAGAAGCACAGAACAGAACAGTGGTTGCCAG
>JAPYXV010003648.1:0-12057 GCA_028533065.1 Trachops cirrhosus
TGACCAGAGGGAAGAGGGGAGGGAATTTCAGGGGAGAAGGGAAGGGTTTACAGGAACAAATGTAGAGGTCACATGGACGAAACTAGGGGTGTTGGAAAGGGGAGGGAGGAGGGGAGGAATGGGTGGGTGGGCTGGAATGGGAATAAAGGATAGAAAAAAAATAAATAAAAAAAATAAAAGTTGTCCAGGAAAAGCCACTAATGCATATAATTAAAGGAAATGTTTGATACCAAAAAAAAAAAAGAAAGAAAAGCTATTTTTTTCTTTTAATATCTTACTAGGAGTGAATTCATTAATAATTTAATGTTAAATGAGCCTTGAAATTTTTAGGAAGTGTATTATGTGATTTCTAATATTTCATTTAAGTTTTTATATTTGTGTTTAGAACTAAGGGTGGTAGCTATATATTTGTGCTTTTCTTGTCTACTTTTGGAATCATTGTAAAGTAAGTGTCAGAGATTGTGCTGGAATGCTTTCTGCCTTTTTACTCCTTATTCTCTGAAATGGATTGTACAACAAAGAAATAAACTTTTTGTTAGCTACAACCAAAAAAAAAATAATAAGTCACTCATGTTTTGGTTAAAAAAAAAACCCTTTCAGAAAAACATTTTTGGCCTCAAAGTTTATTGTTTAACATGTCTGAGCTGTGCGCATCAGCACTGAGGTTCACACTGCATGCAAGCCTCAGGCTTTCCAGTATAAAATGCATACAAGGCTCAGGGCATCCTTTACAGGAATTCAGGGACAAAGGCCCTAGTGAGTGTGGCTATAGCCCAGGAACAGAGCCTTCTGGGTAAATGTAGTTTTTATGCTGCCTCCATGACCTTCTCATTCTCCATGGAAACAGATGGAAAGACACTCAAGAAAAAAAGTGTCTCAAGATAACCCAGAGGAGGGTGGGGTTTTGCTTCCTCTTAAAGGGAACCTTCTCGTCACTTTGTATATTTCAGTTGTTACACTCTTTAGCCCTAAGATTTTTATTTGGTTTCTTTTCTTAATTTCTATCTCTTTTTTATATTTTCTTTTGGCAAGAATTTATTGTGGTTTCTCTTAGCTCTTTGACATATTTAAGATGATATATCACTGTGTGTAAATCTTTTAAAGATTTTCTAGTAAATCTAAAGCATTTTTTTAAGCAAATTCAATGTCTAGGCTTCTTCAGGGACAATTTCTTGTCATTCCTCCTCCATTCCCTGTGAATGAAACATTCTTTCTTATTTATTGCATGTCTCATAAATATTTGTTGAAAAATGAACATTTTAAGTAGTATATAATGTACAGACCTTAGAAATCAGACTCTCTCCCATCCACAGGGTTTTTTTGTTGCTGCTTGTTTAGGTTGTAGTTGTGTTCTTGTGTAGTAATTATAAGCTATTTTTGTTAAGAATGTATTCTTTGTCATGTATAGCCTCTGAATTCTCTGTTACATCAGCATGCTGGTTATCTAGCAATTTGATACAGATATCTTTAAACCCATAAAGCAAAAACAAAACAAAAAATAAACAATAAGAGACCAACAATGAAGTTCTAATCCCAACATGCAATAGCCTTAATGTAAGAATAAACTGGGAAAAAGCCCCTTAGAAGCTTATTTATTTTATAAGTAGTGTTAAGTTTAGTGGAAACTATCACCCTTGAAAATTCATAACTAACAATAAGACTTCAAATAAATTTACATTTTGAATATATATTGGCTGATAAGAAAAAACCTCAAGGTAAGATATCAGATTAAAGTGGTCCAGGTTTTGTAGTATTTTTAAGCACCTGACAGAAATGAATGCATAAAAACTGGAGGAAAATCCCTCCCAAGGAAAAATCTCCAATAATTACCAAGGAATTTTCCAGCCCTGGCTGGTGTAGCTCAGTGGATTGATCACAGGCCTGTGAACCAAAGGAATTTTCCAATGACAGGATCTAAAACCAACGTTTAAAGCACACAAAACACACAATGAAATAGGAACCATGAACAAGAGTCAGCAGAAGAAAAAGAGTCATGTCCCTAAATACTTCAGATATTGGCATTATCATATAAAATAATTATGTTTAATATGTATGGGAGGCATTGTTCCCATTCTCTAGATGGGATTCAGAGGCAGGGAAAACCCTGTAATATGTATTCAGCCACAAGATGAGTTAGTCAAGCCTCTCTTCCCAGCAGTGGACAGTGGGAACAGATTCTGCTGGCCAGCATTTATATGACTTTGGCATACACTTCACCACACTGAACCTCAGTTCCTCATTTATAAGGTTAGGCTGATTACTCTTGAGGTTGCTGAGAGATTTAAATATGGTTGGTAATGCATGTGACCTACTAATGTTGGTCTACGGAAGAGCTCACTCTAGCTGCTGTGTTATTTTCCCCCACCCACAAAACCATTACTTAGTGGTGGAACAGCATCCTGAAGGGATTCAAATTCGGTCTCAGGCAAAAGTCACAGGTGCAGTTCCTACTGTACGTCCCCATCCCCATCAGAATGTCCAATCTCTGATCCTAGAAGTCAGCACTCTCCCGTGAATTACCAGGCTTTTATTGCTGGAATCCTCTAGACAGACACCTGGACATGGCAGGTTGACAAAACTACTACTGATCAGCCAAGTGGCTTCCATGGGATGTCTGGCAAGGATGACTCCATTAACATAAAGAACTTGAGTACATTTTATCCTTCAAAAGGGGATGTTAGGAAACAAGGTGAAGTCTCAAGAGATAAAAGAAACATCAAACCACACTACACCCTCATTGTAATGGCCTGGAGTAAGGCCTGCAATCTTGTTTGGAAAGTGACTCTTGGGTCTGAAAAGGTAAAGAGAGATCCCTTCCAATTACCTGTACCACAAGGGTATCCCAAGGTGTATTTGAGAAGTTCTTGGAAAGCTCCCTCCAATGGTGCAGAAGGAGGAAGAGGAGTCACTTTTCTGGGATGGGAGAGCAGTCTAGGGGAAGAATGAAGGAGGACTTGACAGTGCCCTAGATGAATCTGTGGATCCCTGGAAGAGGATGTAGGATGCAATCAAACATGCAAGAATTATTTGTTCAGTTGGCTTTCTACCCCTGTCCTCTCTGACACTTACAGATGAAGCAGGACCTTATCCCCACTGTTATCTTGAGCATCTCAGACCTGAGAAGGACAGGAGAGCTTTGTGAAGGCCGACTTATCTCTTGGCATAGGACTCACAGAATGGCCCAATGAGTTCCAGGAAAGAGGAAAATGAAGGCATTTGGGAGTCATGGGGCACAGGGCTTGGGGTGCTAAGATAAAGAACAGCTGTTTAAACAATATAGGTGGCCAGTAGTATAGTTTGAAGAAGATCCAGGCACTTGTGTAGGAGCAGCCAGAGTCAGGGAGGCCTTTTTAATCCTACAGCACACATGAACTAATTACTGAAATT
This sequence comes from Trachops cirrhosus, assembly GCA_028533065.1. Taxonomy (NCBI): domain Eukaryota; kingdom Metazoa; phylum Chordata; class Mammalia; order Chiroptera; family Phyllostomidae; genus Trachops; species Trachops cirrhosus. Next base: position 3,388 of record JAPYXV010003648.1, read on the forward strand.
CTGCAGCACACCAAAGTACACTATATTTTTTGCCAATCTGACAAAAAAAAAAAGGTATAAATTTGATTCATTCACACCAGATGGCTTTTGTTGTGTTGGTTGTTGTCATTTTTTAAAATTTGACAATCTAAGGGAAAAGAAGTCAGGACCCTTGATAAAATAGTCAAGTATTGCATGTTTTAAAATTTTTTGTGGCACACCATTTGAAAATTGCTGATTTATGGGCCCATCATTTTATGTGTGGCCCATCCTTGACTGAAATGTTGTTACGCAGCACACAATTATATAGGGTTCTCTACTATCCACGATTTCGTGGATAACATAACCCTCATGGGTAAATGGGACTAATGTAGAATCTAAGAAAGCCAAACTCATGGAAACAGACTAGAATGATGGTTTTCCTGGGGTTTGGGAGTGGGGGAAACGGGGAGATGTTGGTCAAATAGTACAACATTCAGTTATAAGATGAATAATTCTAGGGATCTGATATATAGCATGGTAATTATAGTTAAAAATATTGTATTGTATACTTGAAAGTTGCTAATATAGATCTTAAATGTTCTTGCCTCACAAAAACAAATGGTCATTTAGGTGATGAGTTGGAGGTTTTAGCTAATGCTACAGTGGCAATCATTTTGCAATATATAATTATACCAAGTCAACAGGTTGTACGCTTTAAATCTACACAATGTTATATATCAATTATACCTCAATAAAGTTGGTGGAAAAGAAGAAAAAAATTAAGGAAATGTCCACAGTAAAAACGAAAGGCTACATACTGTGTCATTCCAACTATATGATATGCATGAAAAGAGAAGACTATCAAGACAGTAGAAGGATAAATGGTTTCCAGGGGTTGAGGGCAGGGGTGAATAGGCAGAGCACAGAAAACTTTTAGAACAGTTAAATACTCTGTATGATAATACAATGATGTCTACATGTCTTGTATACTTGTCTAAACCCATAGCATGTACAATACCAAGAGTTAACCCTGAGGTAAATTATGAACTTTGGTTGATTATGATGTGTCAGTATAGATTCATAAATTGTTACAAAATACCATTCTAGTGCTGAATGTTGGTACTGGAGTTAGAAATTATATGGGAAATCTCTGTACCTTCTTCCTAATTTTGCTGTGAACTTACAAAAAAGAACTAAAAAATAAAGTCTTAAAAGATAGCTATGGTACTGTGTAAGAGTGAACTGTTATTTACTGATAATTTAATTAAAAAGCTAATCATACAAAAAATTCTGTAAGAACTAGTAAACAAATTCAACAATGTTGCAAAATATGAAGTTGACTTGCAAAATTCAGTTGTTTTTAAACATTAAAAATGTATAACCTGGAAAGGTAACTCAGAAAATAATTATATTTACAATATCATGAAAAGAGTAAAATACTTAGGAATAAACTTAATAAAGGATGTGAAAGTCTTATAGACTGGAAAGTATAAAGCATTGCAGCAATAAATTAAAGAAACACAAATAAATGGAAAGACATCATGTGTTAAGGCATTGGGAGATTAATACCATTAAGTTATTAACAGTACCCAACGTGATCTACAGATACAGTGCAGCACATTTCAAAATCCCTACATTTTTTTACAGAAATAGAAAAATTTACCCTAAAATTTATATGGAATCTCAATGAACCCCAAACAGTCAAAACAATCTTGAAAAAAAAAAAGAAGAAAGTTATATATTTCCCATTTTCCAATATCAAAACTTACTACAAAATTTTGGTAATCAAAACAGTGTGGTACTCACATAAAGACAAACAGACCAATGGAATAAAATAAAGAGCCCAAAAATAGTACCTCACATATTGGACAAACAATTTTCAATGAGGGTGTCAAGACCATTCAAAGGGAATAGGACAGTCTTTTTAGCAAATGGTTCTGGGAAACTGAATACCCACATATAAAACAGTGAAGTTGAATCCTTACCTTACACCATACACTAAAATTAATTGAAAAAGCCTCAAAAAACTAAGTATCAGAGATAAAACTCTTAGAACAAACATGAGAGGAAAACTACATGACATTAAACATGGATTTGTCAGTGATTTCTTGACTATGACACCCAAAGGACAGATAACAAAAATAAGTAAAAAATAAAGTTAATTGAACTTTATCAAAATGACTGCACCAAATGACACTATTGATAGAGTGAAAGGTAACCTATGAAATGGATAAAACTACTTGCAAATCACATATCTGTTAAGAAGTTAATATCAAGGATATATAAAGAACTCCTATAACTAAAAAACAAAAAATATATTTAAAATATGGGCAAAGGAATTGACTAGACATCTATCTCTCCAAAGTAGATATACAAGTGGCCAATGAGGACATGAAAAGATGCTTAACATTACTATCTATTAAGAAGTTGTAAATCACAATGAAGTACTGCTCCACTCTTATTAGGATAGCAATTATAAAAAATCAGAATATTGAAAAAAAATTGATGTGGATGTGTAGGCATTGAAAACCTTGAGCATTAATGGTGGAAATGTAACATGGTCCAGCCACCATGAAAAATAGTATGGCAATTCCTCAACAAATAAAAATATAATTACCATATGATCCAGCAATTTCACTTCTGAGTATATATCCATAAGAAGTGAAGGCAGGAACTTGAGTAGACCCATGTTCACAGTAGTATTATCCAAAATAGCCAAAAAGTATGAGCAACCAAAGTGTCCATCAAATTATAAATGGATAGACAAACGTCTATTATTCAGCCTTCTGACACGTTTCAACATGGATGAAACTCGAAGACATTATGTTAAGTGAAATAACAGTCACAAGAGAACAAATACTATATGATTCTACTTATATGTGCTTTCTAGGGTAGTCATATTCATAGAGACAGAAAGTAGAATGGTGCACCCAACCTTGTGCACCACAAAAGAATCCCAAGGTATAGGAGACCATTCTGCATGGTGTGGGCCCAACTCCCACTTGGAAAGGCCAGTGGAAAGCAAGGTCCGGTATGCAGGACCCACACCCATGGATAGGTTCTCTCATGGGGAATCAGGCCTGCATTGTACCTAGGCTGTTTTGAGGCTTGCTTTTTGCTAAAACTCCCTCATCCTGAATTGAGGCAGCAAATATTTACTGCATATCTTTAAAGTAACTTCCTAAAATCTATGCTAAACCTTCCAAGGATGAGTGAACCAGTTCAACCACTTTTCCCTTTATGTTTGCAAATATCCTTTTTTTTTATGTAATTAGCAACATCCTCTCCTTTGTTTCCTGTAAAAGGTAAACACCTAGGGCGAACCTGTGATTAGTAAATGAGGACCATCCTCAATGTAATGTGCCCAGAAAAGCAATAAAAGCTTGTCAAGACAATCCCTGTCCTGCAGGGCCCACTGGCTCACTAAGAGGAAGGTGGAGACACCCCCACAGATGAGAACTGCAGGGCTCAGGGAGTCAGCAATACCAAGAAAGACTTAACTCAGTGTGGGGGGCGGGGCTGAACTAGCCTGAAGGGACGCTGAGAGTCCCTTGCATCTAGGACAGCAAAGAGTGAGAAGGTGGTGTGTGAATTGCCCCTAATTGGTGTACCTCAAAGATAGCACAACTGGTAGACTGAAGGCCTAGGCTGGGCACAGAAGGGCATTGGGGGCCTGGCAGTGAACTGAGGAACTGGGCAGGAGGCTGGGTAAGTGTGGCTCAGGAAGGGAGAAAAGCAAAACTAATTCCCCCTCAGTCTGCTGCAGCCAGGAAGACCAAGAGAACTGGTTAGCCCGATTTGAAGACAGCAGGAGACTTTCTTTCTTTTTTACTTTTTTTAAGTAATTTTTTTCTTTTAACTCCTTCTTCCATTCTTTCCTTCTTTCTTTTTTTATTCCTTCTCCCTTTCTTCTTTTCTTTCCCTTTATGTCTCTTCTTCTTTCCTTCTTTTTTTTTTAATTCCCACAAGTGAGAAAATAAAATCTGGAGCTGTGAAGAGACCAGGGTTGAACCCAAAGAGGGGTCATCCCAACAGCTGAGACAGTGAGACAAATTTCCCTTTGCTAATCCAGAGAATTATTGTATATTTGTATATACAATACAGAGGTTTTACAAGTTATTGTATATTTGTATTATTTTTCCATCATTCTTACATCTTTTATTTTATTAGTATCTTTGTTTAGTTTTCTTCACTTGACTTGTTAAACTGCATTGTTTGACTGGTTTCCCTTCTTTTCTCATTCATACTGTATTTTTAATTTATTGTCTTCCACTTCACTTGTGCTCCATTAGCACTCTACTCTAGGTCCTATACTTCCTATTGTTATCCAGATCATATAGACTCTGTTGTATGACTATTGCTCTATTATTATTGTAGATAATTGCTGTTCCATACAATTGTAAATACTACACAGCACCTTGCCCAGATCTTAGCTTACTTCACTGTTTCCTGAATTTTATTACTGTTGTGGTTAACTCTATTCTTTCACACACTACACCTATTTTCTATCCTTTACTCTCACTTACCTCATAATCTGACCTACCGCAAGCTCACTGCTTTATAGATCCAACTCACAATCCTTCCCCTCCCCCAACAAGAGTTTTATCTTCTTTCCACACTTTCTAAGAAGTGGCTAGTTGGGTGAAATATCATGGTTAACACTACACATACCCAAATGATCTCCTATCTCTTCTCTATGGGTTCATGCTTTAAATACCATACAATACACTCCCACTGCCTTAAATCTCATTTTGCCTTCCCCCTCCAACTGATCAAAAAAAAAAAAAAACAGTGGGTGGAAGCTGTGAACACCAGGATACCTACTGAAAGAGGAAACCCACCAACAAAGGAACTATCAACACATAAGAACAGAGGAAGGTGAAGGAGGGAGTAGAAGCCACACTAACTCAACCCAAGACCTATCTGGAAACACAACTAAATGGTGGAGAAATTACTCAGAGCAAACAACTGAACAAGAGCAAGAGAGAATCCTCAAAACCTTGTACACATGGAAGAACCATGCCCACACCTGCACAACAGAATACAAGATACGGTGGAGAGAGTGACCATCAGTTAACCAGCTGAAGGGAAGGACCCACCAAAGAAAGACCCAACAACAAACAAAACCCAAAGACATACAGAAAGTCAACATAAACTACAGCTTAAGACCAGCGAGCTCAGGAGATCAAGGAGACTGCACCACTGAATCTCACAGGTCTCCTACCATAGAAGTTCACACCACAAACCCTGGGAGTCAGATCAGTTTAAGAAGCAGAGGCTAACAAAAGAGATTCACAAACAATGGGAAGACAAAGAAACAATCCCCAAATGAAAGGGAAGGAGGAAGCCTCAGAAAGAATCCTAAATGAAGTAGAAGCAAGTCAACTATCAGATATTGAATTCAAAGCAATGGCTACAGGAAGCTCAATGAGCTCACAGAGAATTACCAACAACTATAGGGAAACTATGATGAACTCACTGCAAACTATATCAACACGAAAAAGGAAATAGAAACTATCAACAAGGGCCAAGAGGAAATGAAGAATACAATTTCTGAACTGAAGAACACAATAGAAGGAATCAAAAGCAAGCTTGATGAAGCAGAGGATCAGATCAGTGAGCTGGAGGACAAGGTAGAAAAAAACACCAGAATGAATGAGACAAGGAAAAGAGGCTCAGAATGAAAGAAGCAGGGTTAAGAGAAATGCAGGACAACATGAACTGTAATAATATCCATATAATAAGGATACCAGAAGGTGAAGAAGAAGAGCAAGTGATAGAAAACCTATTTGAAAAAGTAATGATGGAAAACTTCCTTAATTTGGTGAGAGAAAAAGTCACTCAAATCCAGGAAACACAGAGAGTCTCAATCAAGAGGAACCCAAAGAGGCCCACTTCAAGACACAAAATAATTAGAATGACAAGATTCCAAGATAAAGAGAGAATCTTAAAGGCAGCAAGGGAAAAACAGGAAGTAACATACAAGGGAGCCCCAATAAGATTGGAAACTCTCCAAGCTAGAAGGCAATGACAAGAAATATTCCAAGTAATGAGAACCAGAGGCCTGCAACCAAGACTACTTTATCCAGCAAGGCTCTCAATTAAACTGGAAGGCTAAATAAGGAGCTTCCCAGACAAAAGAAGCCTCAAAGAATACACCTCCCTGAAACCAGCTCTGCAAGAGATGCTAAAGGGTTTGCTTTAAGAACAGGAAGAAAAATGGTGAAAGAGAGAGGAACACAGGTACGAAAAAATGGCAATGAATAAGTATCTATCAACAATAACCTTAAATGTAAATGGATTAAATGCCCCGATCAAAAGACACACAACAGCTGAATGGATAAGAAAATATGACCTATGCATATACTGCCTACAAGAGACCCACCTCCGAACAAAAGACCTACACAGACTGAAAGTAAAAAGCTGGAAACAAATATTCCAAGCAAATGGACAGGAAAAAAAAAGTCAATGTAGCAATACTCATATCAGGCAAAATAGAGTTCAAAAAATGAGCCATAAAAAGCAACCTAGAAGTCACTTCATAATGCTCAAGGGAAGAGTCCATCAAGAAGACATAAACATTGTAAATATATATGTACCCAACATAAGAACACACAAATACATAAAGAAAATCTTGGAGGACTTCAAGAAAGATATTGACAGCAACACAATTATAGTAGGGGATTTTAACACCCCACTGTCAAAAATGGACAGATCTTCCAAACAAATTATCACCAAAGATATTGTGGCATTGAACAATGCCTTACATGAAATGGACTTAACTGATATATATGGAGCCTCTCATGCCAAAGAAGCAAAATACACATTCTTTTCAAATGCACATGGAACAGTTTCAAAGACAGACAGCATAATAGGACACAAAACAAGCCTCAACAAATTCAAGAAAAGTGAAATAATATCAAGCATTTTCTCTGACCACAAGGGACTGAAACTAGAAACCAACCTCAATGAAAAAAGCCAAAAACACTCAAACTCATGGAGATTGAGATTGAATACCATGCTATTAAACAATGAATGGGTCAAGAATGAGATTAGGGAAGAAATAAAAAAGTTTCTGGAAACAAGTGAAAATGAACTCACAATGATCCAAAACTTACAGGCCACAGTGAAGGCAGTTCTGAGAGGAAAGTTCCTAGTGATGCAGCCTACCTAAAAAAGATAGAAACATTTCAAATAAACAACCTAACCCTACACCTACAAGAACTCAAGGAACAACAACAAAGATAGCCCAGAGCAAGTAGAAGGAAAGAAATAATGAAGATCAGAGCAGAATTTAATGACATAGAGACTAAAAGCACAATTCTAAGGAACAATAAATCCAGGAACAGGTTCTTGGAAAAGATAAACAAAATTGGCAAGCCTTTAAGCAGATTCATCAAGAAAAAAGAGAGGACCCAAACAAATATAACAAGAAACAAAAGAGGAGAGATTACAATTCATACCACAGAAATACAAAGGATTGTAAGAAGTTACTATGAAGAACTATATGCCAAGAAATTAGAAAACCTAGGTGAAATGGACAAAATTCTAGGAAAATATAATGTTCCTAAACTGAATGAAGAAAAAGCAGAAAGCCTGAACAGAACAATAAGAGTAGATTAAATTGAAGCAGTAATCAAAAAGCTTCCAACACACAAAAGCCCTGGACCAGATGTTTTCACAGGAGAATTTTACAAAGCATTTAAGGGAGAGCTAACCCCCATCTTCCAAAGATTATTCCAAAAACATCAAGAAGATGGAAGACTCCCAAACTCTTTTTATGAAGCCAGCATCGTCCTAACCCCAAAACCAGATAAAGACATAACAAAGAAAGAAAATGTTAGATCAATATTGCTGATGAACATAGATGCTAAAATGCCCAACAAAATGTTGGCAAACCACATCCACCAATACATTAGAAAGATCATACACCATGATCAAGTGGGATTCATCCCAGGGATGCAAAGATGGTTCAATATTCACAAATCAATAAACATAATACATGACATAAAAAAAAGAAAGACAAAATCACATGATCATATCAATAGATGAGGAAAAAGCATTTGATAAGGTCCAACACCCATTTATGATAAAAACACTTAGCAAAGTGTAAATAGAGGGAGCATTCCTCAACATAGTAAAGGCCATATATGAGAGACCTACAGCCTATATCATACTCAATGGACAACAACTTAGAGCTTTCCCATTAACATCAGGAACAAGACAAGGATGCCTGCTTTCACCACTCCTATTCAACATAGTACTGGAAGTCCTAGCCACAGCAATCAGATAAGAAAAAGAAATAAAAGGCATCCAAATTGGAAAGGAGGAAGCAAAACTCTCATTGTTTGCAGATGACATGATAATGTACATAGAAAATCCTATAGACCCCACCAAAAAACTACTTGACCTAATAAATGAATTTGGCAAAACAGCCAGATACAAAGTCAATTCTGAGAAATCAAAAGCATTTTTGTACACCAACAATGAAATATCAGAAACAGAAATCCATGAGAAAAATCACATTTGATATAGTAACAAGAAAAATAAAGTACCTAGGAATAAATCTAACCAAGGAGGTAAAAGACCTGAACTTAGAAAACTATACAACACTGAAGAAAGAAATTCAGGAAGACACAAACAAATGGAAGCATGTACCATGCTCATGGATTAGATGAATTAACATCATCAAAATGGCCATATTACCCA
>JAPYXV010003649.1:0-12057 GCA_028533065.1 Trachops cirrhosus
ATGGTAGGTAGAAAATAGACAGGGGGAGGGTAAGAATAGTATGGGAAATGTAGAAGCTAAAGAACTTATGACACATGGTCACGAACTAAAGGGGGGGAAGTGGGTGGGAGAGGGTGTGCCGGGTGGAGGGGAATGAAGGGTGGGGGAATAGGACAACTGTAATAGCATAATGAATAAAGTAAAAAATTAAAAAAAAAAGAAGAAGGAATAGGACAGTCATCTCTGGTATATCTTCCTTCCAGCATAAGAAAGTATTCTTTTCACTGGTAGAATCTTGACAATGTTCTAGTGAAGGAAGAACTGGACATTTTCATGTCCCTGTGCTAGTGCTTTCTGACTCAGTATTGGTATATGTGGCTTACCTGTTACTGTTTCTTGTAGTGTCTTTTGTGATGGGAAATTCCACAGCAGGGTTCAGTGGTGGAAAAGAGAGCCGGCTAAGGGATTAGACTCAGAAAATGACTTCTTATGATTTTTTTTTGTAGATGAAATTTAGTATTAACATAAGGTTTATAGGAAGGTGTCCACTGCTTTGCCAACACTTATGGTAATATTGGCACTTTTAGGTGAGATGGTGAGGCTCTTTATTCATTTGCGGTACAGGAGACCAGAGCTGGTCCATTTCCCCCACCTGCCTTCTTGCTTTCCCATCTATCTGTCTGTCCATCCACCTATCCATCATCCTTCCACCCATTCATCCATCCCTCCATCCACCCATCCATCCATTTTGGTAGTCCTTCATTGATTGAATATTCTATGAGTGTCTCTCAGTTAAGGCTCTGTACATGGCATGGCCATGCTGTTGAAGTTCCACTTAGAGCCATAAAGGCAGCTGTAGACCACCTTGGATCAGTCCTGCCCAACATCCCACATCTTCTGGCCCTTAGTGGTTTCAGGGTGGAGTCCAGGGTAGAGCCACACACTACACAGTGGCACTGGAGTCTGGTATAGCACTGTTCATGGAGGCCATGCTGCCCAGCACAGGGATGGGACTGATGTTGTGGTTTTTGGAATTTGGCTGGTGGGCTGTCCAGATGGCAGTAGGTGCCCTTCTCCAAGGGGAACTGTTTCGGGTACATGGGCCACTTATGTTTTTGGTTGGTGTATGCTTGATGGATGTGGGTGAGCAGTATATTCTTATTGGTGAAGACCTCAGGGCAGTGGATACACTACAGGTTGACCTTCTCAGGAGCTGGCTGTGGTGGGTGAGCATGTGCTTCTTTAAGCAATGTGGTCTGGCTAAAGGTGTTCTTATAGATCACCTCCATCCACAAATTGCTTCCAGTGTCCCGGGGGAGAGAAATAGGTAATTTAGTATATATTAGGAGTTTATCTAAGAGAGGGATGTCAAGAGTGCAATGGCAGCACACATTTGTGTATATGTATGTACAAAGCATATATATTAGAGACGGAGAAAGGGAGAGGATATATGTATTGTTAAGTAAGAAGAAGGATATAGGACAGGATATTCTAAGGTGAGGGACAAGCTTTTGCAAAGGCATGGAGGGAGAGAACATAGTATGTTAGGTATTTATTGCTGGGTTACAAAATATTTCAAAACTTAGTGGCTGAAATTGACATTATTATCTCACATAGAAGGAGACTTGACTTGGGGTGGTAAACACACAATACAATATATAGTTGATGTATTATAGAATTGTACACCTGAAACCTATATAATTTTATTAACCAACATCACCCCAATAAATTCAATTAAATAAAAAGAACTTCAGGAACAGTTTAGGTGTGTGGTTCTGGCTCAGGGTCTCTCATGAGGTTGCAATCAAGATGTCAGCCCAGGGCCACCACCATCATCTGAAGGCTCAACTGGTAATAGAGGATTGCTTTCCAGGTATCTAACTCTCATGGCCAGCAAGTTGATACCAGTTATTGGCAGGTCTCAGTTCCTTATGCCTCTTCCTAGGGCTGCTTGAACATTCTCACAAGAATATCCTCACAACAAACTGCCAACTTCCCTGAGAGCAAGTGATCCAGGAGAAAGCATGGTGGAAGCTAAAACGTCTTCTATGACCCAGCTTTGGAAGCCCCATTTCACAGTGCCCTGTTGGCCGCATAGGCCAGCCCTATCCACTGTGAAGGTGTGGGAACTACAAAAACGCATGGATTCCTGGAGGCAAGGACTATTGGGACTCTCTTGGAGACTGCCACCACAGCATGGTCCAGAATCTGCAGATGCTTTGTATTGTTGGGCTTGGCTGTGACTGAGGAGTTGATTTGGCTGAGGAGCTTGGTACAGGCTTTGGACACTGTCTTAAACACTTTGTATTTTTTCTTCAGAGTCTTTCCTGTAAGGATATGTATTTTTAAAGGTTTTATGTATTTATTTTAGAGAGAGGGGAAGGGGGGAAGAGAGAGGGAGAGAAACACTGATGTGAGAGAGACAAATTGATGGGTTGCCTCTCACACACACCCCTGCCCAAGGACTGAACCTGCTACCCAGGAATGTTGAACCTGTGACCTTTCACTTTGCAGGACGATGCCCAACCAACTGAGCCACACTAGTCAGGGCTCTGTAAGGATATTAAGGAGGGACGTGACACACTCAGTTTGACTTTTCAATCTATTGCTCTGGTAGAGGTGTGGAGTGCATTGGGGTGAGAGGCAGGTGCATGAACCAAGAGCTGTTAGTGGTGGTCTATTTAGAGTTCCTGCACCTCACACTCCCCAGGGCACCTGGAACTGAGTTAGAGTGTCCAGCTGCCTCAAATCCCACTTCCCCCTAACCTCTTCTTCCATAAGGGAGACCTCAGCTGCGGCACAGGCCAGAGGAGCTAGAGACTTAATCAACCAGTGGTATCCAGAAAAAAAGCCTATATGACTCTTATTTATATGTATCTCATTTAAAAAAATTTCTATTCTTCAGACTGTGTTATAATGTCATTAGTATGTGAGTACAACAGAAGATGTACATAATTTATAAGTGAATGTTCATTATTGGGGGTACATGCCCATGCCTTTTTACCAATGGGATGCATGATTAATGAGTTTGGGGACTATTGCTAAGAGGGAGGCTGGTCCTGTGGGGGGCTGGGGTCTAGAGGAGTTGGCAATCATGTCCAACGTCTCCTTTCATGACTGGCCACTTTAATAGAGGCCCTGGCATTGCCTGCAGCACTGTCCTCAGAAGACCTATGCTGGCAGGGTAGCTGCTTAGCCCTCTGGTAGTGCCTGCCCTGCCCAGCAATCCTTCAGTGACTGTCGCTCTTGACCCAGATCACTTTTGGGAAGACATCCTCAGGCACTGCCTGTTGTGAGCAAGACTGCTGGCTAGAGTCAGACCTGCGTTCACATCTGGCTGAGGAAGTGCTTGGACCTCTGCTCAGGATAGATCATTCAGTTTCTCTGAGGGCCCCTCTTGGTTTATAAAACAAGGATTGTCCTCCTGCGCAGGGTGTTTCAGTGGAAGGGCCTCATGTGGGTCAATACAGACTGAACTCCTTCCTGACCGTGTCCAAAGCCAGGACTCCAGGGGGCTCCCACTCTCCCCTCATTTAGGCCTTGGGGCTCCAATAACAAATTGAATTCCAGGAAGATTTTGGCTTAGCTAACTTGGTTACACACATTTTGTTTGAATGGTGCCCCTGAATTAAAAACATGACATGTAGCTTTGATAACAATGTGAAATGTCCTTAACCTTTGGGACCCCTGCTCCTGAAGGGTAATAGTCTTTGTTGTTTGATGAAGTACCCATACTTTGTAGCCTTTGTTTGTAAGGGTTACTTTGTAGTTTGAATTTTTAAAATCAGTTTTTATAGTCTTTTCAATAACTTTGAAATATCTTTACAAAAGAAAGCATCTGGTCTCTACAGTGTTTATTTTTATAATCTGTTACATGTTACTTAAAATGAATTTTTAACTTTACATTTTGAAGTAATTTTAGACAGAGAAAAGTTGCAAAAATAGTTCTAAAAAGTATCTCTATACTTTCTATCTGGCTTCCCCTCATGTTAACATTTTACATAAACATAGTACAGTTATTGAAAGTAAGAAATGAATATGCATAAATACTATTAACTCATCTTGAACCCTTATTTGAATTTTCCCATTTCTCCTCATGATGTCCCTTTTCTTATCCAGGATCTAATTCAGGATCACACATTGTACTTATCATGTCTCTTTGGTTCCCTCCAATCTGGGACAGTGCCTGAGTCTTCATGTTATACATAGGGTCCAGCACAAGTAATGCTTTTTTATTACAAAATCATAAGCATGTGATTCTGTAACATAACAATATCACTCTCAAGCCTACCATATGACATTTTAGGTTAGATGTTAAAATTAAAACTATACATTATTACACTCATATTACCCTACTAGCCACACTCAAGCAGGCCTTACTTCTGATGGCTCCTGTATTTGAAAGTGTATATATCTGAGTTTGTAGAAATCCTTTGAACATAATTTTGTTTTCCTCTCACAGTTCATGTTGCCCCCCACTATGACCTGGCTTCTGCAGCTGAGTCACAGCCTATCATGTCATGTGCCTGGCACATAATAGTCATCCAGTTCAATGGTAGCTATTGTTTTGATTATAGGAGAGGTATGGTCATTGCTGTGTCACCAGTAATCTTTACATATACAGAAAAGTTCATCATTGGCCTCCTTACATGGTGTCTATGGCAAATGTTTTCAGTTCACTGAAATGCAGATTTCTAAATGCAGGTGTGAGATAGGAAAGTGCCAGGAGTATCTGTTTTCAGTCTCAGGATGACTAGTACAGTAACAGGGACTGGTCTGGTATTCTCTATTACAGATCATTGGTGCTCATATGGATGAATGTCAAGCCTGAAAATAACACAGATCTCGCTGTTTAGGTTTGTGCACAATAAACCACATGGCCCCTCAGGGGTGTCCAACCTGTGGCCCACAGGCCGCATGCAGCCCAGAATGGCTGTGAATGCAGCCCAACACAAAATTGTAAATTTACTTAAAACATTATGAGATTTTTTTTTTGTGATTATGTGTCTCAATGTATTTTATGTGTGACCCAAGACAGCTCTTCTTCCAGTGTGGTACAGAGATGCCAAAAGGCTTGATACTCCTGGAGTCACACTGCTTAAGAATGGGCTTTCCTAAAACTCTTGGGGTGCTCTTGAAACATATGAAAGGCTGTGGAAGGATATGTAAAAAGGTGGCAATTGGTGTTTACAAACTATGGCAAAGAATTCCTTCCTTTCTGGGCTAAATATTGGACATAAATATATAGTGGTGGTAGGTGGATGGACGAGAGGAAAGAATGTTGTTTTATTCCGGAGTCTTTTGTAAAAGTGAAATAATTACCTGGAGTCTGGAGTTGCACCTAACTTTTTATTTAACTCAAGAATCCCACTGTGTGTGTGCACACACATGCATGTATGTGCATGTGCTTATGAGACAGTCACACACAAATACACATGGAAAGACAGAGATTGAGAGGACTGGGTTTCCCCAGGACTGAGGGGTTCTCTGGGATGTAGGACTTTGCTAAAACCAGGTCAGCCCAGGCAAGGACCTATCCTGAGAAGGACCTCCTTGGGACAGAAAGTGATGTGGGTTGGTGAGACCTAAAAGATTCTCAGTGAGAAGTTTTCTAGTCATTGTCTTTTGCCATTTACTCATGTCCCTTTTAAGAGAAATCCTTATTTAAATCGTGATTACCAACACTTCATTATTGTTTTATTAACTCCCTCCCTACATTTTGCTGGAGAATTTTGAAATACTTCCCTTATATCCTCTCATTTGTAATTTTAGATTTATAGAATGTTGCCAAGAGAGGATAGAGTTTCTGAGTAGCCCACATCCAGCGTACCCTATTGTTACTGTCTTAAACATTTCCATGCACATTTGTCAAAATTAGAAACTGACATTAGTATTGTACCATTAACAAAATTCCAAACTTTATTTGGATTTCACCAGTTTTTCCGTTTATGTCCTCTTTTTGTTCCAGAATCTAGTCTAGGACACCACATTGGATTTCATTATCTATGACAGTTTCTCAGTCTTTCTCAGTTAACAGAAGAAAAAAGAATTTTTCATGACCTTGATAGTCATGAGGAGTACTGGCTAGGTATCCTGTAGGATGTCCCCAAATATGGGTTTGTCTCATGTGTGTTGTGATTAGACTGGGGTTATAGGTTTTTGGGAAAAGCATGCAGAGTGAAGTGTCCTTATTGTCTCATCTTCTCAGGTAGTATCTGACATCCATGTGGCTTCTCTGGTGAGGGAAACCTTGATTACCTGGTCAGTGTGGTGTTGGCCAGGTCTCTCCAAGCAGAGACCTTTTTTCCCTTTTTCCCTTTTCTGCTCTGTTCTTGGAAGTGAATCCCTAAGCACAGACCTCCTGGAAGGAGTTCAGGGAAGATTAAGTGCCATCTCCTGGAGATGGAAATATATATGTGTATTATTTGTAGGGTTGCAGGACACTCAGATGACTTTGATTTTCAGATAAGCATTGATTATTTTTACTGAAGTATGTCTCTTGAGATAGCAGAACTTCATATTTAACTGGGCATCCTGTAATTTGTTAATCTGGCAATCCTAATTATTTGGAATTCTTCTGTAAGAAAAATTGGTCTTTTTCTCCTTACTCTTGATTTTTAGTTTGATTCTACCATGTTCTTATTATAGTTTTCTTCCTACTTTCTGTCATCCTTTAGCAGAATTTGATATACTTTAGTGATTATACTTTTGTCTACTTAATTTTCTTTTAAAACAACATGGAAAATAGTTTGCCTCAGAAAGTGATTTTGTGTGTGTGTGTGTTTAATCAAAGGATTTTTTTTATTGCATGAGCCAAAAAGTACATTAGTTTCCAACTCTATAAATGAAACCCAGAGTTGAAGGCAACAAGAGCTTCCTGCTGAATTTCCAAGTGTGGATTGTGTAGGGGGCAGGGAAGAAGGTCACTGCTTTAAGTAGCCCCAGGCTGATGTTCCTTTAAGCAGCCCCAGGTGGCTAAAGCAGCAGTAAGCACATGGATTCTGCCTGAACTTGGCAGTGTGAGGCACTTGTGATTACTTCAACGCCCCAACTTCTAGCAGGTGTGAGAGAATGCTTATTAAGTGGATGTGGAAATGAATGAGGGCTTGGGTAGTGGGGATGCCAGAGAGATCCTGTAATTGTCCATTTAAGAGAAAAACAGATCTCTTCTTTCTGTGAAGTGTACCTAGCCCATCAGTTGGTGTTATGTTTTGTTAAAGCAGCAATTCTGCAGCAAGATTACCTTGGGTGTCTTGTCAGCAGCTGGTACCCATCAAATCAAAGCCTGTTTCTCATCAGCAGCAGGTGTTCCAGTACGTGACAAGAGACTGCAGAGTTTAAAGAGGGATAAGCTCCTCCTGGACAAGAGACCTCTGCTGTCCCAGGGTCTTTGGTGAGCCTTATTCAAGCTGAAGGATTGCAGAAGGTTTTGGAGCTTGGTGAACTGAATGTGGCTGTGCCTTGCTGACAGTTGCTTTCTAATCAGTTCTTTTGAAAGGATGATACTTGAGAGGGTATATGTCACTTGAAGGTGAGATCCTGCCTGGCACATAGTAGTTGTTTTATTAAACATTTGTCAATTGAATGAGGGCATCCATTCTTCATCCTGCCACTTGTTCAGGTAATCCTCAGCAGTTAGGACATGAATCTATCTTCCTTACCTAAACTGAACCCTGTTTTCCCCAATAACAATGCCAGCCACTTGTCATTGTTACCTAAATCAATTTTCTTGGACTATGGGTCTGACTCCTGCCAGGTCTCCACAGAAAGCCTCCAGCACTCCCAGGGCTCTGGTTCCCTTTGATCTGAGTGCCCTTTCCTCCCCACTTGGGTGGGCCTGCCTGTGCCTCTGCTTCTGGAAAGGTCTGTCTTTGCTGCTTAGTCTCCGGTACCTGGCACAGTTTTTGACCTTAAGCTGGAATTCTTTGTGTATCCCAAATAAGAAGGGCTTACAGGTACAAATATGTTCAGGGCAACTCATTAAAATACCTACACATGTGTACAGTTAATATATTTAGTCTGAGGCTGCCAATTCTTTTTTCATAAGAAAACAAAATGCATTGCTTTTAGCATAGCTTCCTTAAAGGTTTTACAAAACCTCCAAGGTTTTGTTGGAGGCCTGTGTTTGGTTCTTGTATCCTGTTGAACAGAACAACTTATGTTTGTCCATGTGTTTACATTTTTTAAGTTACCACAGTCTATAGTACAAGTTTTATTATCTATTTTTGAATTTATGCTTTGAAACTTAAAAACACATTTTAGAATATTGCCATAGAAGTGAGTGCTGAGTACTACTTGACTGTAGGATATGTTTTGCCAAGCTGTTTTAAGTTTTTAATTTTCTTGAATTTCTGTTTGTGGGATGCCAGTGTGGTAAATACACAGATGATAAACAGTGAGGTCAGTTCTTAACAGCTCTAAAAAAAAAAGCAGGCAGTTATATTTTTGGTGAGGATTTTGGAGTGAAAGCAGAAGCCCCAAAGAATGACAGCTGAATTCTGCATTTAAGATGAGGAAGCCAGGGCCAGGTACTGGGACAGTGACTGCATTTGTAGTTTCCCATTGTCAGGAAAAGTCAGCTTGACCCATGCCTCTTGGCAAAGCCCCATTCTGACTGTGGCCCAGCAGAGAGCTCATGGCAGCTGCCACTCTGATTGGCAGTGGTCAGTGACATAGGAATTGAACCCTCCAGTAATTATTGAGATGTGACTCTCTGGGTTGGTGTCCTTCTGTATCTGGAGACACAATGGAATTGGGGAGTGAAATGAGCTACAGAGTTCTCATTTTTATACAGACCACAGTCTCTTCTGAACTGGCTGGTATGGCCCGGTAGGTTGGAGTGTTGTTCTGTAGCTGAAAGGTTGTGGGTTTTATCTCCAGTCTGGGCGCATGCATTCCCCGGTCCAGGAGTATATAGGAGGCAACCAGTTGATGTTTCTTTCTCTCCCTTTCTCTCTAAAAAAGCAATGAAAACAATGTCATTGGCTGAGGATAAAAAAAAGCCCAAACAAACTAGCATTAGTGGCTGACGTTGATGGAGCACTTGCTGTGCTGGGCCTGCTGTCAGTACTTTACAGTCTTATCTCACTCACTCCTCATGTCAGCCTTTTCATGTTAGGTTCAGATGACCCAGAATTTCCATTTCTTGTGTCATTGCTGAGCTCAAGACCTTCTCAATTAGGAATTGTTCTAATTACCCCTGATGGAGCTGTATGCCAAGGGTTTCTGTACTGTGTCTTACATACCAGGTTTTGCTTAATATTTCTCAAATACTAATCATAGCAGTTCCCTCTCAAAGTCTTCCCTGGCTTCCCTTCCCTTAGGGTGAAGATCAAACTTCAGCCCAGCACAGGTCTCTTTCTCAGGACTGTCTCCCCTACTTCCCTGTATAAATCATCAGTGAAAGCACACACTTGTTTTCTTGTCCCCAAGGCTATGCTCAAACTCTTTTCTCCTACATGGCTACAAATTGGTGCACCTCCTTCCTGCTCTCCCCTTTCCAGAAGAGTGTGTCCCCCACTTTCACATTTGAACAGCAGGCATGGCTTGTATGTGCAGTGCCATGTGTAATTTGTTAGCACTCTCATTGTCTTGAAATGTAATGAAGTCGTTTACATTTGACTTCTCTGGAGCTCATTCCTGTTTTGCAATTAAATTGCAAACTCTTTAAAGATGAACCAGAACTTAAAAATTCCCCCACAGCACCAAACCCTATGCACAGAGTAGGCAGTGGACAAATATTTGTTTTTGATTAGAGTTCTAAAGAAAGTCATTACTCAAGATAAAGAAGCTTTGTGTTCCTGCATGAGAACATAGTATTCCTGTTTTGCCAACCTTCTTGTTCTTAGCCTTCTAATCTTGTTCATGAGAGGTTCGTTCAGAGCCAAGCAAGTGAAACAAAGAAGCTAGTGGAATGAAACTTCCTAAGGTTTCTGTATAACAGTACAGTGAAAACACTGGCATCATCATCATTACCTATTAATACAAAAATGTAAGCTTGGAATTCTGGTGGCATGCATAATTAACTATTTTGTATCATTTCTTGTAATGTATGATGTGGACCTACTCCACAGATTTTCTGGTAGCTGTTGTTGATAGACTCATGGAAATGGGAACTGAGAGTGGCTTTGCCACTCCCTGGTCAGCATTCTTCAACAGTCTCCCCTGTGTAAATATGCTTGAATCTGCAAAATGTCTGGGTCTCCTCTGCTTACTAGAACCAAGTAAGGTGGGAAGCAGAGGCTGCTCCTCACAAGACATTTTTAGACCAAGGGGCTCCTACCTCATTATCTAGTATGTATTTTATTCTGAGACCTTGGTCTCATTACAGTTTAAATTTTGTTCTCTTACTTTAGCTGCTTATTTAATTGAGAACATTCAGTGAGAAAAAAAGTTTAAAACACTGAAATTGTAAAGAATTTGGGGTCATGCAAAGGTTTTAATTGATCCCTGTGACGAATGAATGAATACAACTCCCCCATGCAGGACCTTCTTTTCATGATCTCTCAAGGCCTTTACCCCATCTCCATCAGCACAGAACAGCGTAATGTTTTTGGCCAATTGCACTGTGAGTTATGCTACTTTTAAAGTTTTGACTCTGTATAATCAAGAGGCTAAAGCCAGAGTAAGCAGGATAACTTATTTCTGTGCTATTTATTGCATGAAGCATTAAAAACAACACCAACATGGTCATCTGTTTTACTTTTTATAGGCTCTGTCATCACTTTAATTGGTTTTTGTTAGAACAGATGTTTTAAAAGGAATATTTTGGCATGACTGTATTTGTTTACTTAATTTCTGATGACTTGAAGAACATTTATATCTACATGTTTTTAAAAAAAGAACTGTGGGCCATGGGAGCAGAGCAACCTATGAGCCCTTTCCAGACCTGGTCTGGTCCTGGTCCTGGGGAGGGATAATGAGATGGCTGGGGTGAGTTGTACTCGGTGAAGAGGTTGAAAGAAAGGAACCATAAACTTGCAAAGCTAAGGGCAGCATGCAGAAATCTCCCCATTTACAGTTAGCAGATGTTTAACAGCAATCCAAATGTCAAACCACCCTGAAAGATGGCTTTTAAAAATGCAGAAGCCAAGTTACCATTGTTTTGGGGTTTTTTTGTTTTTTGTTTTCATTTTCCATTTTTTATTTTATTTATTTATTTATTTTTATTTTTATTGGTTCAAGTACAGTTTTCTGCCTTTTACCCCCATCCCAGCCCACCGCTCCAGCCGTCTCCACCTCCCTCCCTTTACCACCCACCCTTGTTTTTGTCCATGTGTCCTTTATACTTGTTCCTGCAAACCCTTGCCCTTTCCCCCCCGAAATTCCCCCCCTCTCCCCTCTGGTCACTGTCAGCCTGTTTTCTATTTCAGTGTCTTTGGTTATATTTTCTTTGTTTGTTTGTTTGTTTTGTTGATTAGGTTCCTGTTAAAGGCAAGATCATATGGTATTTCTCTTTCACCACATGGCTTATTTCACTTAGAACAATGCTCTCTAGTTCTATCAATGCTGTTGCAAAGGGCAGGAGCTCCTTCTTTCTTTCTGCTGCATAGAATTCCATTGTGTAAATGTACTATAGTTTTTTGATCCATTCATTTACTGATGGGCACCTAGGTTGCTTCCAATACTTGGCTATTGTAAATTGTGCTGCTATGAACATTGGGGCAAGGTAAGTAAAATTAAAAAGAAAATTGTTAACTTTTTTAGACAGAGCTTATGAATCAATTAAGTCAATAGGGAACTGACTTCAAGCTTGGACATGAGCATGGTTCATACGCCATATCCAGTTATTTAGTAATCCAGTGATTATTTTTGGTTCTCTGAACGTGGGCAATGATAGAACAGCTTATCAATACTAACTGTCAAAAAAAGTTTTGCTGGAGTTAGAAGATGGCGGCATGGTAGGATGCAGCAGATTCTACTCTCCCACAACCAGGGAAAAAAATCTGAGTCATTTTAGGTAGGAACAGAGCAAAGAGCCAACATTATCATGCCATAAATGAAAATAGGAGATTGCAAATTGTAGCGGACATTGAAAAACCCGAAGAGAGAGCGTGGTTTGGTGAAAGTCTCGGAAAC
>JAPYXV010000365.1:0-10341 GCA_028533065.1 Trachops cirrhosus
ATTTGGTTACAGAGACAGCAACTGATTAGTATAAGTTTTAAGAAGAGCAATAAAAAAAAACGGTTTCAGAAAGCAATAAACAATTTAAGACAGCTAGTTATTTTCTTATCTAAGACTCTGCTCTTACTGAAGCGTTACAAATCTATGTCATCTTGACACTTTGTTTGATCTTTAGCCTGCTTCAAGGTAAATAAAAAATATATATATTTAAGGAAACTGTTATGCGAATGCTGGTATGGATACTATAAGATTATGGCAAAACTCTTGGGATGACTTTGTCTGAAGTTTGGGGAACATTGTTGGTCATCTGCACAACAGCCAGTCCTGGCCCTCGGTCTCTTCTTTCTGGCAGGCCTCTCTTTCAGCTAGAAGCTGAAAATGCCTGGTAACTTGCTTTCCCATGCTCCTTTGTAGCCTGTGAGTGAGCATGTGATCCAGTTCTGCTCAGTGGGATGTGAGCAGAAGCCTGGGTACGGCTTATAGGAAAGGCTTTCCTTTCTGATAATACATCTCTTTCTTTGTCCTGCTTGTGCTTGTAACAGCCCTCTTGGGGGGCTCAATCGTGGTTCCAGTTTCAGGAAGATGTTTCTGCCATGGAGCATGATGGCTACAGCACAATTAGTCTTATGTGGTATCACGGCTGCAGCTCCAGTGAGAAGAGCTAATGTCTCATTGGACCCTGGGTCACATGTGGCCTGAAGGATAGTTATGTGATTGGCCAGACCTGACCATGTATCTGCTCCTGCAAAGGAAGACCCACATACCTACCCCATAATTTGAGAGTGAGGGAGAAGTGGTCCCTAAGAAGGAAACAAGGGAAAAATATTACAGACCATGGAGCTGGCATTCTCAGGCTCAAATATGTGTGACCTTTGGCAAATTACTTGAATCTCTCTGCACCTTAGATTCCTCAGCTGAAAATGTATAAAATAACAGCTCCTCCCTCATAACATTATTATGAGTATCCAATGTATAAATATCTATAAAAGCACCCAGGACAGTGTCTGGTACCTAGCAGGAACTGTATATGTGAAGATGATGATAATGACAATGAATAACGATGACTACATATTGAACAGGTAGTAAGGACAGATGTCTGTTCAATAAGTCTGAAGAATGAGCAGGTTCTCTGCCTGCCACCTGGCAGGCCTTCCCAACAGTTGTAGGCTCTGTAAATGGTAGGAGACCCTTTTTTGTATGAATGGAGCTGTGCAGCCACCCTTTTCCCTGGGCATGAGGAGAGCAGGAAGCTCCCCTGCAGCCACCATGCACGGGATTTGGCAGCCTACCTGGGATGATTCTGTCTCTGGACACAGTTCCAGAAGGTTTGTTGGCACCAAGGATGATGAATTAGTCCAGGCAACTGAATTGGTTTCTCAGTTTCATCTGCCCATGTTCAGAGGCATGATTATAGATCTGTCCACACCTGCTCACCAACCTGGCCGGGCTCTTTTTTGGCTACCTCTGAGGCTTATGCAGGTTTGGAGACTGCTCTCCTCCTGTGTGGCCTTGAAGGAGCTGTTGGCAGGCTCATGGAGCAGTAAAGCAGCCTCCATCTGTGAAAAAGGAACATGCTCAGCTCTGTCCTCTACCCTCTGCTAGTCCATGCCCAGTCTGAACTAGAAAATGTGCTGGATATTAGAACTCTGTCTTCTATAGGTTGTTAGTCCCCTCCAGGAACTTTATGAACTGGGCACTCTCCCAGTGAACCCAACTACTGACCCAGTGATTCAGTGCCAATGGGAATAGATATATATGGGCACCCACCATGGGATGACCTCCAATGGCAGAATTTCTGGCTGGTACTTCTGGTTACCTGCAGGTATCCTTCTGGTTCTTGGTCTTGCCCCTGGTTGGGAACTCTCAATTCTGCTATTGAACTGTTTCAAGCATTATTTATAGCTGTTATAGTTACCCATCACTTACAATGCTGAACACATACACAGCCTCCTGAGAGCTTCTCAGAACAAGAAAGAAAGGAACTGTCTCTGAGACTGGGGCTAGGGTGAATAAAATGAGGCACTTAACCTGGGCACAAAATTTAAAGAGTTCTCACCTGTGTCTGTGGGTATCTGTGGCTGGATGATCTAGGATGGCCCCACTCACATGACTGGCAGTGAGCATGTGGTTGGCCTAGGAGCCTTTCTTCTCCATGTGGCCTTCACCAGCCAGCTGACTAGCTCTGGTTTGTTCACATAGTGGTTTCAGTGTTCCAAGAATAGCAAGAAAGCATGTCCCAATGCAGATGTGCTTTTTCAGCCTGTGTATCATGTTTGATGATGTCCCACTGGATAAAGTAGTCTCTTGGCCAAGCTCAGATGGTAGAGAAACAGACTTTGCTCTTCATGGAAGGGGAAGAATCTCCAGTAAGTCTGCTGCAGATCTTGTTGACTTAAAAGGCCACCCCACTGACAGCAGGATCTCTGGAGACCATAACGCTGGACTTTATTAAGGACCCACAGGTCTTGGTGTCATTCAGAAGGCCATAGGTGGCCTCATCAAGAGAGCACATCTCATTTATCTCCTGCCCCAGGTCCATGGCTGATCTAGCCCCTTCCAGCTACAAATGGGAAATTAGGCAATTTATTAGTCATGCTCAAAGACAATGGTGGGTTGAAGAGTATGGACTACTGTGGAGTCAGACTCAGGTCCAGGGCTGACTCTGCCAGTTGTTCACTTGGGGGCCTTGGGCGCACCACTTTCCTCCCTGTGGCTCAGTTTCCTTATCTATAAATTGGACTGTTAGTACCAACCACACAAGTTCGTTGTAATAATTTTCTAATTCTTAAAATGAAAAAGGGTTAATAAAAAAATAAAAGAATCAACAGAAAAAGGATTAAAAACCCATTGCTTGAAAGTGCTTAGTGCAGTGCCTGTCACATAGTATAAACCCTTGATACAAGTAACTAAGTGCATTTCAGTTGCTTCACCTATCTCCCTAAAAATGAATGTACTGATAATTTTCCACTTACCCTACCTAGAATGTTTGTACAAGGTAATCACTTACTCCAAACCTCAAATTCTGTGGTGCAATGCTAAGATAAGAACCTGGACTTTGGGACCAGAGAATCTGCCATCAGATTCCAGCATTGCCATTTACTGCTCCAGTGATCTTGGGAAAATAATTAGTTTTGTGACACTGAGTTCATATCTTGAAAGTGGGGGAAATAATACCTAAATCATACTTGTTTTGGTGAGTATTCCATGAGAGACTGATTGAGCTACATTGAGAATAGTGGCTGGCACAAAGAAGTCACTCAATAAATGGTTATAAATTATTATTAATACCTGGAGGAGTCTCTACTAGCTTCCAGCAGGCCTAGGGGTTAACCTCTGACCTGTCAAAGAATAATAGCTAATAATAGTATTTATTGCCCTGGCCGGGTTGTGGGTTTGATTGACAGTCAAGGCACATGCCTAGCTTGCAGGTTCAATCCCTGGTCAGGACGTGTACAGCAGGCAACCAACTGATGTTTCTCTCTCACATTGATGTTTTTTTCTTCTCTCTAAAAGTCAATAAACATATTCTCAGGTGAGGATTAAAATATATATATATGTATACATGTATATATGAGGGTATATAATATGAGGAGATACATATATGAGGAGATATATATATATGTGTATATATATAGAGTAATATTTGTGGAGTGGGGTGCCTGTACAAGATGGTACAAAAGGATTCTTTAGCAGGGTGTCTAAAAATACTTTCTTCAAAATTTTGTGGTCTTAGAAATAATTTCTTATCATTTACAATAGAAGCACTGAGTAAAATCCACTGTTAATGAATGCCCTGTGCCCTCCTGATTCCATCAATGAGTCAGGTCAGTTGGTGGTAATAGGCACTCATGCTGAGTGTGCCTTTTGCATTTCTCAATCAAGTTGTACTTAATGAAGAGTACTTAAAAATGATAAATTATATGTTAAATGTTGAAGATTTAATAGAGGGGAATAAAAGGAAATTTAGGAAGAATATGTTACATTTATATATTAAAAAGAATATGTAGATAAATGCTAATGTGTTTGAAAATCTGATGGAAGTCAATGATTTCCTAGGAAGTGTTAAATTGCCAATTTTCTCTAAAGAAGAAATTGAAAATCAGAATAGGGGAATAACCGAGAGAAATGAGAACATTGCCCAAGAAATATTTCTTCTCCCAAAGCCCCAGGCGAATAAGCTTCATGGGGAAATTTTTTTGAGCTTTAGAGGAATGAAGGATTTTTGTTTATTTTAAATGGTATTGGATTCTAGAGAAAAAGTAAAGTTTGACGATTTTTTAAATTGAAAGTGAGAGAAATCTAAGTCAGATTAGCAAAAGAAAAAGAGATTGGCTCATGGAAAGGACATGGGGGATTGAATATGAGCTTCAGGGACAAGGGCCTCAGACACTGGAACTGAGGCTCTAACATTAGCAAGGTGCTTTCTCACTGTGTTGTATCAGCTGGCATTGCTGTGTAACAAACCATCCCAACATTTACTAGCTTAAAGGAGCAATCATTTATGATTTCTCATGGTTTTGTGTGCTCCTGGGGTGATTCTTCTGACCTGGGCCTGTTTGACTGATCTCTGCTGGGCTCCATCATGTGTCTTGGTCAGCTAGTGACTTGGCTGGTGCTGAGATCTGGTACCAATTCTAGTGGAGGAGGGAGGGTGTCCTCACGGCACCAAGCAATTCTTGGACAGCATTGGGTGTCCTGTAATTCAATTAAATTTGACACTGTCTACCTTGCAGATAACATCAGATCCCACAGGTTAAGGGTTCAGTCCCTCCACCCTGTCAGATGCCCATTGCAAGCCCAGATTGTTACCTGTGCTTTTGATTGGCCAGCTATAAATTAAAGGTCCCAACCACTCCCTCCAACTCAAGATATCAATTTCAAGTCCAGAGTGTCACCTGAACTTCTGACAGACTGGCTATAAACCAGAGGTTCCCATGACCTTATCCTTGGGTTTAATTAATTTGCTAGAGCAGCCCACAGAACTCAGGAAACCCATTCATTCACGAGGTTACCAGTTTATTAGGAAAGAACATACCTTGTAACAGCCAGATAGGAGAGATGTCTAAGGCAAGGTCTATGGGAAGGGGCACAGAGCTCCATGTTCTCTCCAGGCACCATTGTCTCCACACCTCCATGTGTTCACCAACTCAGAAGTTCTCCAAACCCTTTCCTCTTGGGTTTTTATGGTGGTTTTTCCTCACATCACAATTTAAATTATTGGCTATTGGTGATTGAACTCAATCTTTAGGCCCTTTCCCTTCTGCAGAAGGCAGGGCTGGGACTGAAACTTCCAACCCTGTAATCACATGGTTGGTTCCTCTGACAACCAGCCCCATCCAAGTATATTTTCTAAAAGTCACCTCATTAACATAACCAAAGACACCTTTATCACTGTCCCCACAGGAGATTCCAAGGGTTTTAGCTCTGTGCCAGAAATGGGGTGAAGACCAAACATCTATTTCTTATTATTAACCACAATATCACAGTCTCCTAGAATAGCCTCCCTACATGACTGACATTTGGTAGGCTGCTGGCACTTCAGTTCTCCTAATGGCCTCTTTTCCTCCAGTAGGCTAATTGAAGCTCATCAATATATTGGTCTCGGGGTTCCATGTACAGCAAGAGAGTGAAATCCCCAAAGTCCAGGTGTCTTTTAAGCCTTTATTTGTGTGTCACTGGTTATGGCCAAAACCAGACTCAGGGGTGGAGAAATAGACTCCACCCATGGATGGGAGGAGCTGCAAAGTCATATTGTGGAGGTGCATACAGGAACAGGAGAAATGTCTCATCTCCCACACTGGCCCTCATCCGCTGTGCCAGCTGTTCTGTTAGCTCTTCCAGAGCCACTCTGCTTTTTCCCTGAGAGACTAGCCTATAAGGACAACATCAGTTGGGGTTGCCTAACTTCTGGTTGGGCTCCTGGGTGGAGGCTAATAGGAGATTGGAGGGTGAGAAGAGGGAGCCCAGGAAATATATCATGGGGTTGTCTTGGCTCCACCCTCTGACTAAAGGTCGCTCGCTGTTCCTCTAAAGACAGGCATCTCTATGTAGTTCTCTCTCTTTGGGTCCCACAAACCATTTTCTTCCCTTGACCCTTTGCTCTTCTATCCCTAGTTACTGGTTTCTCTACACCATGCCCATATCTCTGGAGTCCATGAAAACTTTCTTAAATTCTCTTAGTTTGTGTGTGCTTTCTCTTTCCTGCTGGGACTCTGATTTGTCCTTGCCTCATTTGCTTCTGCTGTAGACAGGACATGTCTGCAAATATTTCTATCAACGTGGTTATTGTCGACTCCTTAGGGAAAGATAAAAACCCTAATGGTAGAAGTGGGCTTGTTACTCCCTTCTTACTCACTGGTTGGTCGGTCCTCTGATGTCAGGAGACTGAAACTTTATTGTTTGTCAGGCTAGGAGCACATCGCATTCTTACCTCAGAGAGCCGTGCATGTTATATGAAGACGGATGAGAGTCTTCTGGCTAAGATGGAGGCATAGGTAGACACACTGTGCTTCCTTGCACAACCAAAAGAAGGACAACAACAAATTTAAAAACAAAAAACAACCAGAACTGCTAGAAAATCGAACTGTAGGGAAGTCCAACAACCAAGGAGTTAAAGAAGAAACATTCATCTAGATTGGTGGGAGAGGTGGAGACAGGCAGCTAGGCAGAGAAGACTTGTGGCAAGGTGGCAGCTGGCAGAGCAGGCAGCCCCACATTTCTGTGCAGATAAACCGGGAGGAACAATTGGGGCGAGAGACAGACTGTGCAACCTAGGGTTCCAGTGTAGGAAGATAAAGCCTCAAAACCTCTGAAAAAAACTGTAAGGGTTGAGGCAGTGGGAGAAACTCCCAGCCTCACAGGAGAGTTTGTTGGATAGACCCACAGGGTCCTAGAATGTATACAATCCCACCTACCTGTCAATCAGCACCAGAAGGGTCCAGTTAGCTTGTGGGTAGTGGCAGAAGTGACTGAAAGCCAGCTGAGAGCTGAGCAAGCAGCATTGTTACCTCTCAGACCCCTCCCCCACAAACTGCCCTAAAGCAGGGATATGGGTTCCCTGGCCCTGGCCAATACTTAACGCTCCGCCTCTTACTACTTAATAGGCTCTCAGAGACAAAAATGGCCCAAATGAAAGAACACATCAAAGCTCCAGAAAAAATACAACTAAGCAATGAAGAGATAGCCAGACTATTTGGTACTCACAGATTATCAGATGCACAGTTCAAAACACTGGTAATCAGAATGCTCACAGAGATGGTTCAGTATGGTCACAAAAATAGAGGAAAAGGTGAAGGCTATGAAAAGTGAAATAAAGGAAAATGTTCAGGGAACTAACAGTGAAGGGAAGGAAACCGGGGCTCAAATCAATGATTTGGAGCAAAAGGAAGAAATAAACTTTCAACCAGAACAGAATGAAGAAATAAGAACTCAAAAAAATGAGGAGAGGCTTAGGAACCTCCAGGACAACTTTAAACATTCCAACATCTGAATTATAGGGGTGCCAGAAGGAGAAGAGGAAGAACAAGAAATTGAAAACTTATTTGAACAAATAATGGAGAACTTTCCTAATCTGGCAAAGGAAATAGACTTCTAGGAAGTCCAGGAAGCTCAGAGAGTCCCAAAGAAGTTGGACCCAAGGAAGCACACACCAAGGCACATCATAATTACATTAGACAAGATTAAAGATAAGGTAGAGAATCTTAAAAGCAGCAACAGAAAAGGAGAGAGTTATCTATAAAGGAGTTCCCATAAGACTGTCAGCTGATTTCTCAAAAGAGACCTTACAGGCAAGATGGGGCTGGAAAGAAGTATTCCAAGTCATGAAAGGCAAGGACCTGCATCCAAGATTACTCTCTCCAGCAAAGCTTTCATTTAGAATGGAAGGGCAGATAAAGTGCTTCTCAGATAAGGTCAAGTTAAAGGAGTTCATCGTCACCAAGCCTTTATTGTATGAAATGTTAAAGGGACTTACTTATCTAAGAAAAAGAAGATCAAAAATATGAACAGTGAAATGACAGCAAACTCACAACTAGCAGCAGCTGAGCCTAAAAAAAAAAAACAAAAACAAGCTAAGCAAATAACTGGAACAAGAACAGTATCAGAAATGGAGATCACATGGAGGGTTATCAGCAGGGGAGGGGGAGGAGGAGAAAGGGGGAATAGGTACAGGAAATAAGAAGCATAAATGGTAGGTACAAAATAGACAGGGGGAGGTTAAGAATAGTATAGGCAATGGAGAAGCCAAAGAACTTATATGTATGACTCATGGACATGAACTAAATGGGGGGAATGTGGATGGGAGGGAGTGTGCAGGGCAGAGGGGAATAAAGGGGGGGAAATGGGACACCTGTAATAGCATAATCAATAAAATATATTTAAAAAAAGAAGGATAGGAAACTTTGATGAGCTGATGAAATCAATAGCTACCACAGTTTATTATAAGCTAACTTGACCACAGAAATCAGCATAACCTAATGAAGTTGGCATAAAAAAGTAAACTCTAGTAAACTATGCATGTAGTTCAGCGATTTTCATCTTTTTCCATCTCATGGCACACAAATGAATTACTAAAATTCTGTGGAACACCAATAACCACACTATATTTTTCACTGCTGTGACAAAAATATAGGTATAATTTTGATTCATTCACACCAGATGGCTATTGTGTTGGCTGTTGTCACATTTTTTGTCATTAAAAAAAAAATTGACAGTCTAAGGGAAAAGAAGTCAGTGCCCTTTATCTAAATAGTCAGGTAGTGCATGTTTTAAAGATTCTTGCAGCACACCAGTTGAAAATCACTCATCTAGATCATCTACATCTAGATGATCCTAGAATATTTTATTCCTAAATAAAATATTTAGTACTATTTAATTATTGGCACAGACATTTGGTTTAAATAGACTTTATTTTTTAAGGTGAAGGGAAGAACTCAAAGATAAAAATAACATAAAATTTTGATCAATGCAACAAAATATAGGAATGAAGATAAAAATAAGACACCTAGGAACTATGAAATCTGGAAAGTATAAACTAAGATGGTACAAGTGATAGGTGAGTATCTATTGCCGAACAAATGTAAATGAGTTGAAATTCTCTACTAAGAGAGGCAAAGACAATGTAAAGTTCTAGGCAAAGTTTAAGAGAAACTTAGAACATAGGTTAAAAATAAAAGAGACAAAGATGTACCACAAAACACACATCAATATAAAACATGTTCTTGGTAATAATATGAAAAGAAATGGGACTCAAACCAAAAGTATACAAAGGAGGAAGGGGAAGAAAAATGCACTCTAAAATATTACTAGTGAGTGTGCAAATTAGTATAATCTTTTTGAAGATAAAATTATCAATATGTATCAAAAGCCTTACTGACCTTTTTGACTAAAGAATTACTAAATCTAATCCTTTTTTGACCTAAGAATTACGATTTAGGAATATTTGCTGAGGAAGTATTTAATTGTATGTGCATTTATTTAGCTAAAGTGGTATTGATTGCATCAGTATTCATACTAGTAAAAATCTGGAAACAATCTGAATGCTGCCAGTCAGGGCTTATGTAAGTAAAGTGTATCCATCTGATGGGATGCTGTGCAGTGATTAAAATGTCACAGTGTCTGGGGTGGTGGAAATGTCTAGGTCTTGATTGAGATGGTGACTATACAGGTGCACACGTTTTTCAAAACTCATGAAACTGCTCTACCACAGTGGTGGTTCTGCTAATTAGTGTTGCTTGGTTGCATGCACCAGAAACCACCTTTGCTTAAGTTAAATTAGGAAGGAATTTATTGGAAAGGGTATGATGAACTCCAGAGAACTGGAGGATAAACTAAATAAATCACCACACCAGCTGTATCTGATTTGGGTTCTTATGTTGCTTTGGTCCAAAATTCAAATTCCAGACAGAGAGAGATGATTTGGCTGACCTTGGATCCTAACCAATCCTTAGTTGGGTTTTTATGGTGTTTCCTCCTAGATTAAACACTGTGCAGGGTGAGGGTGGGGGTGGGGGTATTGGATCTTTGAAGGGGAATTGGGGCACTCCTATCAAAAAGGAAGCAGAGAGGTTGAACAGATCAAAACAGCACATGTCCACTGCAATGTCTAAATGCTGCTTTTCAGAATGCAGACAGGTTGAATGCTTGATTATTTGGGTAGTCTGCTAAAAACAGACCTCATATGAAGAGATACAGACTGGGGCCTGGATATCTATATTTTAAAGTCCTTCAGGTAATTCTGATGAGTAGCTGAGTTTGGAAACCAGCATAAGGCAAAACTGTACAGTGACTCTTAAACCAGAATGGTTGGGTTTGAATTCCAGGTTTGCCACTAACTAGCTGAAT
>JAPYXV010000365.1:10441-21619 GCA_028533065.1 Trachops cirrhosus
TTGCTGCTTCTAGGGTTCTCTGCTTCATTTTATCTTGGGTAATGTAATTATGAAGTGCCCTGGTGTGTTCCTCCTTGGGTCCAACTTCTTTGGGACTCTCTGAGCTTCCTGGATTTCCTGGAATTCTATTTCCTTTGTCAGATTGGGGAAGTTCTCCTTTATTATTTGTTCAAATAAGTTTTCCACTTGTTGCTCTTCCTCTTCTCCTTCTGGCACCCCTATAATTCGGATGTTGGAACATTTAAAGATGTCCCAGAAGTTCCTAAGCCTTTCCTCATTTTTTTGAATTCTTGTTTCTTCATTCTTTTCTGGTTGTATGTTTTTTTCTTCCTTCTGGTCCACTTCATTGATGTGAGACCCATCTTTCATTCCATCACTATTGGTTCCCTGTGCATTCTTCTCCATTTCACTTAGTGTAGCCTTCATTTTTTCATCTAATTTGAGACCAAAATCAACCAATTCTGTGAGCATCCCGATCACCAGTGCTTTGAACTGTGCATCTGATAGGTTGGCTATCTCTTGGTCGCTTAAAAAGGTGGGTTCTGGGGCCTTCAATTCTTCTTCTGTTTGAGCCATTATTTGCTGTTTTTTTTTTGTTTTTGTTTTTTTGTTGTTGTTGTTGTCTTGTCAAGCTCCTGTAGAGAGGGGCAGGGCCTTAGGAGTTCACCAGGGTGGGGCACCCCAGTTGCTGGGTTGTGATGCTGTATGTGGGGGCGGGGTCTGAGAAGGAACAATGGCACTTGCTCTGCTCTCTGTAGGGCCTCAAACCCTTCTGCCGCTTTCTGCAAGCTAACTGGGCACCTCTGGCACCAATTCCGGTGTGGATGGGCCTGTGCACCCCGCGGGACCTTCCTTTTCAGTCAGTGACCCAAAGCTCTATTTCCCGGTGCTGGGACCCTGAGTTGCATGCAGTGCCTTGCTTCACAATGGCCGCTTAGCTGGGTCTGCTGGTCGCCACCCCCTGGCTGGGGCCCACCAGCCACTGCTGCTTGTGCTCCAAGGGTCTGCCTGCTGTGGACTTGAGCGCCGCCCTGGTTGCTCTGTGCTCTGCTCCGCTCTGTGTCCCTTGCCCGGCCCGACTCCGCCTCTCCTACTGGTCTGGATGAAGGTGTCTATTTTTAAATCCTTCGGTGTCCAACTTCCATACACTTCAATTTTCTGTCAGTTCTGGTTGTTATTTTGTTTCTATATTGCTGTTGTCCCTATCTTGGTTGTGTGAGGAGGCACATTGCATCTACATATGCCTCCATCTTGGCTGGAAGTCTAGACTGTTGTCTTAATAAAACCTGTGCTCTTTCCACCCTGGATTGCCCTGCATGTTCAGAAGTTGTAGTGATTAGACATCTTCAGGCAGGGGGTTGCCTCCCCAGAATTGGGACACAGCCATCAAGGATTTTGCAAGCTGTGAGTTAAGGCAGGCAGAGTAGAGTATATGGCTTTTGTGGAGAAAACACAGTTCAGGTAGAGCAACTGTATCCAGCAGAACTCTAATTTAGTTGTTAGAGGCCAGTCTTTTGAAGGATCTCCAAATACCAATGTGAGGAACTACACACGAAGCAATGTGTGGGAATCAGAAAGTTGTGCTTTTAAAGTCAGGTTCTGTTATTTTCTAGCTACATCACTATAAGCCACTTAACCTCCCTGGGCATCAGTTCCCACATCTATGAAATCAATACACTGAGGGCAGCAATGCCATCACAAAGCACAAAATTAAAAAATTGGAATAAAGCACCTAGTACCAGCATTAGTGGGTAACACATAGCAAATGTTCAATCAATGATGACCATCATTAGTGTAAGAAATATGATGGTAAAGGGCCCAACTACAAGCCACAATTAAAAAAATATTTTTTAAAAATTATAAAGCACACTTGGAAAGGTGCACAAATCAAAAGTGTACACAGCTTCATTCAAGTAAAGAAGCTGATTTCTCTCCCATAGACACCATCCAAAACAGAAATAGAACATCATCATTTTCCCAGTTGATACCCTCAGCACCCCAAAGTTAACCATGACTAATCTATACTATAACTACTGACTAATTTCATATATATATATATATCTTTGAAATTTGTATAGATGGACTCAGTTATCCTTCTTTTGATCCAGGTTTTTTAAAAAAAAACTTCACCCAAGGACATATTCACTTATTTTTGAGAGAGAGAGACAGAGAGACAGAAAGAGAGAGAGAGAGAGAGACATCAATTTGTTGCCTTCTATTTGCACTCCAGCTGGAGATTGAACTCACAACCTAGGTGTGTGCCCTGACCAGTAATTGAACCTGCAACCCCTTGGTGTACAGAACAATGTGATGCTCCAACCAACTGAGCCACTCAGCCAGGTATGGTTCAGCCTTTTTTCCATTCAACATTGCCTTTAGAGATTTATCTCTGTTTCTGTGTGAAGTTCATCTTCATTGCTATCAAGGATTTAATTACACAAATGTCACAATTTATGCATTCTACTGTTGGTAGACTTTTTGGTTGTTTTCATTTTGCATAATCACAGTCTCCCTATGAAATGTTTTTTTGTGAATTTATGCATGACTTTTGGTGAATTTATGTATGCCTTTGTGTTGGAGTGCTGGGTCATAGGCATACATCTATTCTACTTTATGTAGATACTACTAAAATATTTGCAGAAATAGTGGTACTGATTTATGCACTTCACCTGCAATGCTTGAAAGTTGCGATTGTTCCACATTCTCACTATCACTAGTGCTGTTGGGTATTTTAATTTCAGCCAGTCTAGTGGGAATGTAGTATAGCTAATTGTGGTTTTAATTTCCATTTTCTTGATAACAAGATTGAGACTTTTACATATGGTTATCTGAATTTCTGCTTTTGTGAACTCTCTCTCTTCTTTCATGACTTGCCTTCTCATTCTCTCTCTGGTATCTTTCGATGAACAGAAACTCTTAATTTAAGTGAAGGTTTATGTATTGACTTTCTCTTATCCTCAGTGCTCAATATGTCCTATTCTGTTTCTTAAAGCTTTACTTAACCCAAGTCAGAATATAGTCTTCTAAACTTCCTTCTAGATATTGTGTTGTTGTTTTGCCTTTCACATTTACATATACTGTACAATCTTCTGGAATTGATTTTTGAGTTGGATGTGAGATACAGTGAAAATACAAATACAGATATTTGATTATTTAAGCAACATTCATAGAAAAAAATTCCTTTTGTCATTGCATTGCAGTGTCAGATTTATCATAAATCAGGTGATCTTGCTTGTGTTGGCCTGTTTTCATATTTTGTTCTATTGACCCATATGTCCATTCTGCGCTAATACCACACTGACTTAGTTACTGTAGCTTTGTAATCAGTCTTGATACCTGTTAATGTAAGTTAGTACTTGGCATTCACACACAATTTTTCAAATCACCATCCTATTTTTCACAAGAAATCCTCTTGAGATTTTTATTGAAATTGCATTTAATCTTATACATAAATTTGGGGGAAATTGACATCTTTCCATTTCATTCTTTTCAACTTTTCCATGTTATTATATTTAAGGTGTGGCATTTGTAAACAGATTAAAGTTTTGTGTAAGTGTGTGTGTGTGTCAAATTTAATATGATTTTTTAAAATTTTATTTTATTTTAATTGTTATTCAAGTACAGTTATCTGCCTAATTGAAGTAATTAGTTCATTCGCATTGATGTAGTTGATTATGTATTTGGGTTAGAGCTATAGTCATTTTTTTTCTATTTGCCCTTCTTTTTCTATGTTAATTATCTCCTTTTTTTTCCATCTTTGTACTTAAAACAATACTTTGTTGTTCAATATTCTGTTAGTTTGTTGGTTATACATTCTTATATGATCAAAATTCTTAAAGAAATTACCTAAAAAATATAAATACATATTTTTCCAGGTCCATGACAAGGTCAGGATCTTAAAACACTCTAAATCTGTTTATTATTTTATTTCCAACCTTTTATTATCTTAATTCTACATATATTTTCAACAAGACATTATCATTGTTATATAGTCATTTGGGTTTACCAATACATTTACGTTTTCTGTGTCTCTTCATTTCTTCTTCTCTTTCTCCGTTTCTTTATAATGTTATTTTTTTTCTGCCTCAATGACTGTCTTAAGAATTTCTTTAGCTGCCCATTTTCTGGTGACCAACATCACTCTCTTTTGGTGAGGAAGATGGATAGAAATACATCTTTATTTTATTTTCCCTTTCAAATTATAATTTCACAGGTTATGGAATTCTAGGTCAGCATTTATTTTCTTTCAACACCTTTAAAATATTAATCTTTCATTTTCTGGCTTCCAGAGTTTGTGCTAAAATCACTTCTCAGTACTATTAGATTGTTTTTGAAAGTATTGTTTCTTCTTCTGACTGCTTTTAGGATTTCTCTTTGTCTTTGTTTTTTTGGCAGTTTTACTATGATGTGCTTAGGTGTAGTTTTCTTTGAGTTTCTCATGTTTGTTTTTTCAGAATTTCTTGAATCTATGAGTTATTATCATTTGTCAGCTTTGGTAAAATTTCAACTACTCTTTTTTACTTTCCCTTCTGTGCCTTTATGTGCATTTAAATATTTTTAAAAGAACAATACATAAGTCCCTTAAGCTCTTTGATGTATTTTACATTATTTTTCCTTTTTAACTTTTTCAATCTAGATATTTTTTTAATGGACTGAACCTATCTTGCTTTTCTTTGTCCAAATTCTACATCACTATGGGTCTCATTTTATAATCTGTTTTTTTTCCAATTGGTTGTGGTTTTAATTTGCTTTTTCATTCTTTAAATTTTCCACATTTTACATATATTCATTTTTTGGTGTAATAATATTATTTTTACTAGGTGTTAATTTTAGAATAATTTTAGTTTCACAGCAAAATCGAGTGGAAAGTACAGAGTTCTCATATACCCTTTATCCCCACACATGCACAGCCTCCTCCACCATCAACATTCTGTTATGTGTTTAATCTCTGTCTTTTCTAGTCTTTCTAAAAGAATTCCGTCTCTGTGTACATTACCCATCTGTTCTTATACATTGTCTACTTCTCTGTTGGAGCCTTAGCATATTAATCATAGTTGCTTTAAATTCTTGGTCTGATAATTCAAATACCCCTGTCATGTCTGATGCTGGTTCTGATGATTGCCCTATCTCTTAATTTTTTGTTTTTGCCTTTTAGCATAATTTGTAATTTTCTTTTTGCTAAAATCTATACATGATGTACTTGGTAAGTGAAACTAGTAAATAGGCCTTAAGTAATGTGGTGCTAGGTTGTGAGGGTAGGGGAGCTATTCTATAGTCCTATGATTGATTAGGTTTCAACATTTTTTTAGTGAACCTATGTCCCTGGTATGTGAACTTAATGTGTTTTTTACCCCTCACCTCTTAGGTTAGAGAAGCAGAGGTGATGTACGGAATTCTGGAAGCCCTAGAAGAGCAGCTATTATCATCAAAGCCATGATATAACCTACAACAGGATGGCTAGAGGAGGTTGGAATTATGTATTTCCCTTCTCCCATGTTGGTTAGGTTCAGATAAAACCCCAATAGGTTAAGCTTGGTAAGACAGCCTCTCTTGACTTCAAGTCTTGTTTAAAAGAAAAGAATGCTCTAGTGTATTTCAAAATGATTACTTTTTCTTTTCCCCTGCTGTCAGCATAAGAAGGTTTTTCTTTGTATTCATTATAAGAACCTGGTAAGGTTCTTATAATGAAACTGTGAGGGTGTAACCTAACAACCATTGGGGTCCTACCACTCACTGCCAAAGCAAGCAAAAATCTGGGGGCATAATTTGGTGGAAGGGGAAAGAAGTCTTTTATTCAAAGGCTATATGCAGTTTGAAATAATGGCAGGACTCTACCTCAAAGCCCATTTCCTCTAAGACACCCAACGAAAATCACCCTGCCATCCTCTGCAGGCTCATTTCAAGGCTGTGCCAGGAACTACTTCTGCCACCCAAAAGTACATCCTTTAAGAAACTGCAGCTTGATTAGCTGGTTTCCAGTCACTGTCTGGCTTCAGGCATCTTTCAGAGTCTGTGCCCCACACCTTACTCACAACACTGACCTCTTCCTCCTTCTGCTGCCCTCCGGTGTGTCTCTATACCTGTCTGGGCAGGACCCCCTGTAGCCCAGCTGTGTGGGGGAAGGGTGTGGGGCTTGCTGCTTGGACACACTACCCAGGCTTCCTCTTTTTCTATCCTATTGGTCCAGTGCCTGCTCTACTCCTGGTCAGGCAGGCCCACACAGCAGTCTGGGAGGGGCGCTGGATAGGAGTTCCCAGACCATGTGGTCACCAGGGCCTGCCAGCCCAAGAAATCTTGCCCCACCCATCCCACCCCACTCAGACTCCACAGTGAGAAAGAGGGAAAAACAAGGAGAGTGACATTTCCATGCTCTCTGCTTCATATAGAGCAGTGTGCAAAATCCTCTGCTTGGTAGAAGCATATAGATGGCTATTTCCCTCCACCATGCTGCTCTGCCTGGTTGCCAGGACAACTACTTATGCACAGTTCTCTGTGCTTCCCAACCCCATCTGCTCTACCAGTGGTGAGGTGCAACCTCTCCTGCTGTGCCTGGGTTCCTCAAGCCCCTCTGCCCAGCAAAGCACCCAGGCCACCACTTTTACAAGGGGACCCCTCTTACAGAGACCCTGTAGTTCCTAATTCTCTGACTTGTCCACACTGGGCCTCTAGCAATTTAATTACAGTTCAAGTTTTCTTACCCTGTGTTGTTTCCTATGGAGTTTTCTGCTTTATGGATTTCTGCTCTGGTAAGTTGTGATTCTCTGCATCTGTTAATTTGTCTCTGTAGTTTTTGTACAACAATTTGCCCTGTGACCTTGTAAGGGTGGTCTGGCCAGATTCCTGGGGACCAGTGGGGACCACAGCCTGGGGGAACCCCAGTCTGGCATGAAAGGCTGCCCCCTGCAGAAGGGAGTGGGAGCAAGGGAGAAACCCTGAAGTGGCAGGAAAGTCTTACCTCCTGGCGAAGGGAGGGTCTACCAGGGAAGGGAGGTTGCCCGAGGCAACAGCAAACAAGCTCCTGCTGCTGTTGCACTGGCAACTGAGTAGCAGCGGCCACCTTGTGCTTCCATACCCTCAGGCAATAATAAACAACTACCACAGCTCATGACTCTGCTTGCACAGAGCCTGCAAGGGCTGTGGAGGCTGGATGCTTTGCCCCTGGCCAAGACACTTGTACTCCTGCATGCATCTGGGCAACTCTTACCCTCTTCCAGATAATGGTGGCCAGAGGAGGGGCAAAAACACTTTGTGGGCTGATGCTCATGGTGGACATTTGCCTAGAATTGGTTGGGATTTGGATGCTTTGACAGCATGTGGGATTTGAGGGGGAAAGATTTAAAACAGTGGGCATGCAGAAATTCATTCTTTCTTCCTCACCCTTCACCCCCAGTCAAGGTGGTGTGCAGGAACTGCAGGGTGCCAGGCCCCACTCATGGCTCTTGTGTTGCTCTACTCTCACGTTCTGGAGCAGGTTTGCATGGGATGCACACTTTGCCAGCAGTGGGCTGGCAGAACACTGAGACCCTGCACCACAAAGCTCAAGTCCTGAACTGTTTCCATCCTCTCGCCTTGAGAGCAACACATGGACATGCAGTTGAGGAAAGTTCCTCAGCCCCAGGGACATGAGCTGCCTTGAACATCAAGGCCCCACAGAGGGAGCCCCTAGTACGACTAGCTGTAGTGATCTGACAGTGTGCCCGGCACTGGGAGAGGGAGAAAGCTGCTGTGGGGCAATGGAAATTCTGGCCTCACAAGTGCACATGCCAGAGAGAGAGGGATCCTGGAGTTGGAGAGATGGAGATCCATCTGTATAGTGGCCTTGTACTTCAAAAATGACAGATAAGCATGGAGGGAGACTTCTGAGCATAGCTTTGGATTTGTCTTTTTGGGAACAAAGGGATTTCTGTGTTTTGCAAAAGTGAATGGCTTGGAGTAGGGGAGATCTCAGCTCCCCCAGTCTGGGCACCCTGTTAATAAAAATCTGTTTCCTTTCCCACCAATCTCTGTTTTTTGTTGTGTATGGTGGCAGGTGGCCAAATTCCAAATTGCCCTGTAACAACCTCACCTCTTTGATGGATCTAATAGTTGATTTTTCAGTTTGTTCAGAATTTTACTTGTTAAGATGGAGTGATAACCTCCAAGCTTCTTATGTGACAGAGAAGAAACCAGAAGTTATTATTATTTTCTTATGCCTGGTAATTTTTTATTGAAAGCTGGACATTGTATATGACAAAATATGGAGACTCAAAAAGATATTCACTTTCCCAGAGATAATTCACTCTATCATATAGCAGACAACTAGAATGAAACAGATAACCTCAATCAATCAGGAACTGAACTGATTTGAGCCAGCATTTCATTTTTTATAAGATCCTGCGTACTCTGGGTTCATTCCACTCCTAGGCTCTGTAGTTTCCCAGAGATCACAACAGAAGTCCTGGAATGTTTACCAACTCCCTCCTCATGGCTTACTCCCATCTTAATTTTTTGTTTCCCCATCACACAGTTATAACCAAAGACACCACTCACGTTTTTCATTCCACTTTTCCTCAGTTTCTTAGTCTATTATTCTACATAGCTTAAAAATAAGCAAATCCTTCAACAGACAAACTGGCACAGAGTGTGGTTCTCACTATGCCCTGCCTCTCCCAAGATCTTGGTTCCCTAAAACATGGCTGCTTTGACTGACACATTCTTCAACTTTCGTTTCCCCAGTTCTATGAGATGTGGAAAACTTGCCTAGCTCACAGTCCTCCCTTAGGTTCTACTCAGTTTTCAGACTGGCTTCTCAGTTCCTTGTTGAACTCCAAATTGGAAACTGCCAAGGGGGAAAGCCTCATGCTGTTCTCCATGGGATGGTGGCTCTTGGCATTTGGCTGTTTCATTTGCTCTTTAAAAATTTCAGACAAATGGTCCTTTTATTTTGTTCAACTTTTCTAATTGTTATTCTTGGAAATATTGGTCTTAATAAGCAAGAATGGACACCCTGGGACAACTTACTTAGAAAAAGTAAAAGTTGCAGCCAAATGTTAATAGCAACTGTGAGATAAACAAAGGTGATGTAGAGAATTCTGAAAGCTCCTAGAGGGGCAGATCTTACCATCAAATCCATGAACTGACCTGTAGCCACAATAGAAGAAGCCAAGTTTCCTTTTAGATAAAAATCATTTGTAGTATGTTGTTTGGAAAGATGAGACTATGTACTTGATACAGGGCCACCTCCAGTAGAGTGAAGGAAGCAGTTCTCTGACATACCATATAACAATAGCTTCTTGGTCATGGATTATAAAGCAATTCCTCATAAACGGACCAGGGTAGAGCAGACCCACAGGGCCAAGGCAGCTCCATTATCAGTGGTGTGTTGGAGACTGCCCTTAGCAGCTCACAATAGTATATTGTGTATATTTTCTCCCAACTCTGTGTGTAGTGACATGAAATTAGCTATGATGGGAGTATTTACACCATGGCAATCAGGAAACACTAAATCAGACCTTTGTTTTATTCAAATAACTAATTATAAAACATATACCAGCACGCTACCATCCAGATAGAAAGAGGTGTGGCAAAATACTAGGGCCAGATTTCAAGCCCTATAGGTGTCTATACTGAGGGTGACTCAAGTCTAGGCACTGTGAGAAACTCTTTGCATACACCACACCATTTAAAGCTCAGAAAAAGACTTGCGGCCAAGATGGAGGTGTAGGTAGACACACTGTGCCTCCTCACGTAACCAAATTTAAGGACAACAAAAATTTAGAAACAAAAAAAAACCCCACAAAAACCCCAGAACAGAGAATTGAACTGTACAGAAATCTGACAACCATTCAGCCAGACCAGTAAGAGGGGCGGAGTCAGCGGCCAGCAGAGAGGGGTTGCAGCAGGAAAAAAGTGGTGGCTGGCAGACCCAGGCACTCAGGGCACAGGCAGCACTTGGCAAACCCCAGGCATGCATGTGGCGGCTAGCAGACCCCAGTGGCAGACCGCAGGCATGGGGAGGCAACAAGCAGACCCAGTGAGGTGCACAAGGCAGGTGGCTGTCCTCAGTCACACATTTGTGTGTAGATAAACCAAGTGAAAATGGGCAGCAAGACAGACTGCACAACCTAGGGACCCAGCACCAGGAAATAAAGCCTAAAAGCACTGATTGAAAACACTTGTGGGGGTTGAGGTGCCAGGAGAGTCTCCCTGCCTCACAGGAGAGTTTGTTGGAGAGACCCACAGGGTTCTAGAATGCATACAAGCCCACCCACCTGGGAACCAGTGCCAGAAGGGCCCAATTTGCTTGTGGGAAGTGGCAGAGGGGACTAAAATCTGAGAGAGCTGAGCAAGTGTCATTGTTCCCTCTCTGACCCTGCCCCCACATACAGTATCACAACCCAGCGACTGGGTGACCCTGCCCTGGTGAACACCTAAGGCTCTGC
Source organism: Trachops cirrhosus (assembly GCA_028533065.1). Classification (NCBI taxonomy): domain Eukaryota; kingdom Metazoa; phylum Chordata; class Mammalia; order Chiroptera; family Phyllostomidae; genus Trachops; species Trachops cirrhosus. The sequence goes on from JAPYXV010000365.1 coordinate 20,863, forward strand.
CCCTCACTATGTAACAGGCCCGATCAGACAAAAAAAAAAAAAAAGGCTCAAACAGAAGAACAAATCAAAGCCTCAGAGCCAATACTTTTAGGCAACCAAGAGATAGCCAACCTATCACATGCACAGTTCAAAACACTGGTGATCGGGATGCTCACAGAATTGGTTGATTTTGGTCAAAAATTAGATGAAAAAATGAAGGCTACACTAAGTGAAATGAAGAAGAATGCACAGGAAACCAATAGTGATGGAATGAAAGATGGGCCTCACATCAATGGAGTGGACCAGAAGGAAGAAAAAAAACATACGATCAGAAAAGAATGAAGAAACAATGCCGCGGGCCGGCCGCAGCAGAGTCCAGGGGTTCCCGATAGGTGGGTAAGGCGTCGGCGCGTGGAGATCAGGCAACTACTCAGCTCAGAGGCAGGTGAAGCACTGATTCGTTTATTGTAAGTACAAGTGGAAATTTATATTTTCCTTTTTGGCAAGGATTAACATTTACAGGTGCATTGCCTGATCAGTTAAGCAGAAAACTTAATACAAAGGTAACCAGGAAAAGTATGAAAGTTTTCATGGATATAATTATATTAAACAAAGATTGTTTTGACCAAAGTTTCTATAGATTCAGTTATAGTGTGCAAAGATTATTTTAACCAGGACAGTTATAAATTAGATGATTATAATTTTTCAGTAATTGTTCATAGGGCAAAAGTATACGGTAGACTGAGCAGAGGCAATAAGGCCTTTGTGACATTTAACT
>JAPYXV010003650.1:0-12054 GCA_028533065.1 Trachops cirrhosus
TGATGTGATCCCATTTGTTTATTCTTTCCTTTATGTCCCTTGCTCTAGGGGACGTGTCAGTAAAAATGTTTCTGCATGCAATATCTGAGATTTTCCTGCCTATGTTCTCCTCTAGGACTTTAATTGTGTCACGGTTTATATTTAAGTCTTTTATCCACCTTGAATTTATTTTTGAGTATGGTGTAAGTTGTTGTTCGAGTTTCATTTTTTTGCATGTAGCTGTCCAGTTCTCCCAACACCATTTGTTGAAGAGGCTATTGTTACTCCATTTTATGATGCTGCCCCCTTTGTCAAATATTAATTGACCATAGAGATTTGGGTTTATTTCTGGGCTTTCTGTTCTGTTCCATTGGTCCATGTGGCTGTTTTTATGCCAGTACCAGGCTGTTTTCAGTACAGTGGCCTTGTAATACAGTTTAGTATCAGGTCTTGTGATCCCTCCTACTTGACTCTTCTTTCTCAAAATCGCATCAGCTATTCAGGGTCATTTATGGTACCATATAAATTTTTGAAGTGTTCGTTCTATGTCTGTGAAATGTGCCAGTGGTACTTTAATAGGTATTGCATTGAATGTGTAGATTGCTTTGGGTAGTATTGACATTTTGATGATGTTAATTCTTCTAATCCATGAACACGGTATATGTTTCCATTTGTTTGTGTCTTCCTTGATTCCTTTCTTCAGTGTTATGTAGTTTTTTGAATACAGGTCTTTTACCTCCTTGGTTAGGTTTATTCCTAGGTATTTTATTTTTCTTTTTGCTATATTGAATGGGATGTTTTTCTTGATTTCTGCTTCTGCTGTTTCATTTTGGTGTACAAAAATGTCTTTGACTTCTGGATATTGACACTGTATCCTGCTGTTTTGCCAAGTTCATTTATTAGGCCAAGCATTTTTTTGGCCGAGTCTATAGGATTTTCTCTGTACACTATCATAACATTTGCAAACAGTGACAGTTTTGTTTCCTCCTTTTGGATGCCTTTCCATCCGATTTGGATGCCTTTTATTTCCTTTTCTTGTCTGATCACTGTGGCTAAAACTCCCAATACTATATTGAAAAGAAGTGGTGAAAGTGGACAGCCTTGTCTTGTTCCTGATCTTAAGGGAAAAGATTTTAGTTTTTGCCCATTGAGTATGATGTTGGCTGTAGATCTCTCATATATGGCCTTTATTATGTTGAGGCATGCTCTCTGTATTCCCACTTTGCTGAGTGTTTTTATCATAAATGGGTGCTGTACCTTATCAAATGCTTTTTCCACAACTATTATTATGATCATGTGGTTTTTGCCTTTGATTTTGTTTATGTGGCGTATTACATTTACTGATTTGCAAATATTGAACCGTCCTTGCATCCCTAGGATGAATCCCACTTGATCTTGCCGTACTACCTTTCTAATGTATTGTTGGATGCGATTTGCCAATATTTTGTTGAGGATTTTAGCATCTATGTTCATGAGCGATATTGGCCTGAAGTTTTATGTCTTTTTGTGTCTTTATCTGGTTTTGGGATTAGGATAATGCTGCCCTCATAAAAAGAGTTTGGAGTCTTCCATCATTTTGGATTTCTTGTAATAGTCTGTGAAGGATAGGGGTTAGCTCTTCCTTAAAAGCTTTGTAGAATTCTCCTGTGAAACCATGTGATTCAGGGCTATTGTGTGTTGGGAGTTTTTTGATTATTGCCTCAATTTCATCTGCTGTTATTGTTCTGTTCAGGCTTTCTGTTTCTTCTTCATTGAGTTTTGTAGAAATTTGTCCATTTCATTTAGGTTTTCAAATTTCTTGGCATACAGTTCTTCGTAGTAATTTCTTACAATCCTTTGTATATCTGTGGTATCCGTTGTAATCTCTCCTCTTTCATTTCTGATTGTGTTTATTTGGGTCTTCTCCCTTTTTTTCTTGATGACTTTGCTTAACGTCTTGTCATGTTTTTTTATCTTTTCAAAGAACCAGCTCCTGGATTCATTGATCCTTTGAATTGTGCTTGTAGTGTCTATGTCATTTAATTCTGTTCTGATCTTGTTTATTTCCTTCCTTCTACTTGCTCTGGGCTGTCTTTGTTGTTGTTCCTCGAGTTCTTGTAGATGTAGGACTAGGGTGTTTGTTTGAAATGTTTCTATCTTTTTTAGGTAGGTCTGTATCACTAGGAACTTCCCTCTCAGAAGTGCCCTCACTGTGTCCCATAAGTTTTGGGTTGTTGTGAGTTCATTTTCATTTGTTTCTAGAAACTTTTTTGATTTTTTTCCTAATTTCATTTTTGACCCATTCACTGTTTAATAGCATGCTATTTGATTTCCATGATTTTGAGTGTTTTGGGTTTTTTTCATTGGGGTTGGTTTCCAGTTTCAGTCTCTTGTGGTTTGAGAGAATACTTGATATGATTTCAATTTTCTTGCATTTGTTGAGGCTTGTTTTGTGTCCTATCATGTGGTCTGTCTCTGAAAATGTTCCATGTGCATTTGAAAAGAATGTGTATTTAGCTTCTTTGGGATGGAGGGGTCTATATATATCAATTAAGTCCATTTCATCTAGAGCATTGTTCAATGCCACAGTATCTTTGTGGATATATTTTGTTTGGAAGATCTGTCCATTTTTGACAGTGGGGTGTTAAAACCCCCCACTATAATTGTGTTGCTGTCAATATCTTTCTGGAAGTCCTCTAAGACTTTGTTTATATATGGGTACACCTATGTTGTGTGCATATATATTTACAATGTTTATGTGTTCTTGGTGGATTCTTCCCTTGAGTATTATGAAGTGAACTTCTGGGTCTCTCTTTATGGTCCTTTTTTGGAAGTCTATTTTGTCTGATATGAACATTGCTAACCTGGCTTTTATTTCCTGTGCATTTGCTTGGAAAATTTGTTTCCAGCCCTTTAGTTTTAGCCTGTGTAGGTCTTTTATCCTGTAGGTGGATCTCTCATAGGCAGCATATGTGTGGGTCATACTTTCTTATCCATTCAGCTATTCTATGTCTTTTGATTAGAGCGTTTAATCCATTTTCGTTTAAGGTAATTATTAGTAGGTTGTTATTCATTGCCATTTATGTACTTGTGTTCCCCCCTCTCTTTTCCTTCCTTTCCTTAAAGCAGTCCATTTAGCATCTCTTGCAGAGCTGGTTTGGTGGAGGTGTATTCTTTTAGACTTCTTTTGTCTGGGAAGCTTCTTATTTGGCCTTCTATCTTGATTGAGAACCTTGCTGAGTAAAGTAGCCTTGGTTGCAAACCTCTGGTTCTCATTACTTGAAATATTTCTTGTCATTCTCTTTTGGCTTGCAGTGTTTCCATTGAGAAGTCAGCTGCTAGCCTTATTGGTGCTCCCTTGTACGTTACTTCCTGTTTCTCCCTTGCTGCCTTTAAGATTCTCTCTTTGTCTTGAAATTTTGCCATTTTAATTATGATGTGTCTTGAGGTGGGCCTCTTTGGGTTCCTCTTGATTGGCACTCTCTGTGTTTCCTGGATTTGTGTGACTTTTTCTCTCATCAAATGAGGGAAGTTTTCTATCATTACTTTTTCAAAAAGGTTTTCTATCCCTTGCTCTTCTTCTCCTTTGAGAATCCCTATTATACAGATATTATTACATTTCGTATTGTCTCACATTTCTTTTAATCCTTTTTCATTCTTTCTGAGTCTGTTTTCCTTTTCTTGCTCTTTCTGGGTGTTTTTTTCTAGTTGTCCTCAAATTTGCTGTTCCAATCTTCTGCTTTATTGATCCTCCTTTTGATTCTTTCTACTGTGTTCTTCAGTTCAGAAATTGTAGTATTCATTTCCTCTTGGCCCTTGTTATAGTTTTTATTTCCTTGTTCATGTTCATATAGTTTGCAGTGAGTCCGTTGTTGTTTCCCTGTAATTTCTGGTAGCTCATTGTGAGCTCGTTGAGCTTCTTGATAATCATTTCTTTGAACTCAGTATCTAATAGTTGAATTGCCTCTTTTTCATTTAGCATTCTTTCTGAGGCTTCCTCTTTTCCTTTTATTTGTTGATTGTTTCTTTGTCTTATCATTGTTTGGGAGAGTCTTCTTGTCAGCCTCTGTTTCTTAAATTGATGTGTTCTGGTTCCTTGGGTTTATGGTGTGAACTTCTGTGGTAGAATACCTGTGAGATTCAGTGGTGTGGTCTCCTTCAGGTATCCTGGTGTTCACAGCTTTCCCCTACTCTTTTTTGTGATCATTTGGAGGAGTAAGTCAAAATGGTTTAAGACAGCAAGAGAGTATTTTATGATATTTACAGTAGCAGCCAGTAAAGAAGAGATAGGAGATCCTTTGGCTATGTATAGTGTTAACTGTGATCTTCCACCCAACTAGCCACTTTTTAGAAAAGACAAAAATAAGATAAGACTCTTGTTGGAGAGGAAAGGATTGTGTGTTGGATCTAGAAAGCAGTGAGGTTATGGGAGGTTAGATTCTGAGGTAGGGTGAGAGTAAAGAATAGTAAATAGGTGTAGTGTGTGAGAGAATAGAGTTAGCTACTACAGTAATAGAGTTCAGGAAACTGAGAAGTGGGCTAAGATCTGGGAGTGGTGTTGTGTAGTAATTTGAATTGTATAGAATACCTCTTATTTACACTAATATTAGTGTAACAATGATATGACAGAATCTATGAGATCTAGATAGTAAGAATAGGGAGTATAGAATGTTGAGTAGTGTAGTAATGGAACAGAAGTGAAAGAGTAAATTAGTAATACACGATGAATGAGATAACAGAGGAAATCTATGGAAGGATACAATATAACCAGCTGAGCAACGAAGACTATACAGAAAGAAGAGGAATACCACAATACTATTAAAATAAAAAATGTAAGAGTAATGAAAAAAAGATAACACAAATATGCAAGAACTTGCAGATTCAAAAAAAGAAAAAAGAAGGAAAAAAGCAGAAGATGGAATGAAGACTAGATAAATTTGGAAAGGAAGAAGGGATAATACTAGAGTGAAAGAAAGAGAAGCATAGGGAATTGAGAGATATAAAAATAATAACAATTAAAAAATAAAAAGTTACTTAAAAAAAGATAAAATCAAACAATCAAACAAAAAAACCTCTTGTTGGTTTCTAACTGGCCAAACCAGTTTTTCTGGTCTTGTTGGCTTCAGCAGGCTGAAGGGCAGAATTGCTTTTCTCCCTTCCCAGTCAGAACTCAGTCAGCCTCTAGCATACTGTCCCCAGGGCTAGTCACACTTCTCCCCAGATCTGGTCTGGTGCCTCTCCTGAGGGCCCTTGATGTGGGTCTGGGCACTCCGAAGGACACTCTCTGGAGCTTACTCCTGTGGGCTCTGGGATCCCACAGAGCACCCGTGCCTTTTCCAGGTTCACAGTGTGAGCTCTGGGGATCCCAAGGGGCACGCACTTCCCCTGAATTCATGGCCTGGGCTCCGGGGATCCTGCAGAGCTCCTGTGCCTTTTCTGTATTCATGGCTGTGGGGTCTAGGTCTTCCACAAAACCACACTCCTTCCGGCTTACAGGCGTGGCCAGGCTGCCCTTGGTTGCACAGGCTGGGGCACATACTCTTCCCAGGGCCATGCGTGGGTGCTCACAGCCTCTGTATGATTGCCACTTGGTCTTCACTCCCCTCTCTGTGCCTTCAAGCAAATAGGCCTCCCCCAGTGCTGCTCAATCCTTATTTGGCTGAGGAGGGAGTGGTTGACCCAGTTGTCTCCCAAGTGCCCTGAGGCAGACCCAGAAGCTCTGGGCCTGGGGCTGAAACCTCCCTGGTCTTCGAGCTGATTCCTGGACCCTTATTATCCTGAAGCACTCTCTTTACTGTCTGGTTTTTCAATGTCCGCTACAATTTTTGATCTCCTATTTTCATAAATGTTGTGATATCGTTGGCTGTTTGCTCTGTTCTTCCATAGATCAGTTAGGTTTTCCGCCCGTGTGTAGGGGGAAGTGGAATCTGCTCCTTCCTGCCATACCACCGTCCTCCTCTCAGTTAATTATTAAAACACTCAGCAAAGTGTGAATAGAAGGAGCATGGCTCAACAGTAAACTTATGGACAGCATCATACTCAATGGGCAAAAACTCAGAGCTTTCCCACTAAGATCAGGAAAAAGTCAAGGATTCCTGCTTTTACCACTTGTATTCAAAATAGTGTTGGAAGTCCTGGCCACAGCAATCAGACAAGAAAAGTAATAAAAAGCATCCATGTTGGAAAAGAGGAAACAAAACTGTCATTGTTTGCAGATGACATGACAGTGTACATAGAAAATCCTATAGATTCCACCAAAAAATTGCTTGACCTAATAAATGAATTTGCCAAAATAGTAGGCTACAAAGTCAATATTCAGAAATAAAATGTATTTTTGTATAGCAACAATGAAATATCAGAAACATAAATCAGGAAAAATGCCATTTGATATAACTACAAGAAAAATAAAATACCAAGGAATAAACCTCACCAAGGAGGCAAAAGATCTGTACTCAGAAAACTACACAGCACTGAAGAAAGAAATTAAGGAAGACAGAAACAAATGGAAACATATACCATGTTCATGGATTAGAAGAATTAACATCATCAAAATGTCCATACTACCCAAAGCAATTTACACATTCAATGCAATACCTATTAAAGTACCAATGGCATATTTCACAGATATAGAACAAATATTTTAAAAATTTATATGGAACCATAAATGACCCTGAATAGTTGCAGCTAATTTGAGCAAAGAAAGCAAAGTAGGAGGGGTTACAATACCTGATATCAAACTGTATTACAAGTCCAGTGTATCAAAGTAGCCTGGTACTGGCATAAGAATAGTCACATGGACCCATGGAACAGAATAGAGAGCCCAGAAATAAACTCAAGTGTCTATGGTCAATTAATATTTGATAAAGGGGGAAGAAGCATAAAATGGAGTGAAAACAGCCTCTTCAACAAATGGTGTTGGGAGACCTTGACAGCTACATGTAAAAAATGAAACTTGATTACCAAGTTACACCATACACAAAAGTAAATTTGAGGTGGATAAAAGTCTTATAAGTTGTGACGCCATTAAAGTCCTAGAGGAGAACATAGGCAGGGAAATCTCAGATATTATACATAGCAATATTTTCACTGGTATGTTTCCTAGAGCAAGGGACATAAAGAAAAGAATAAACAAATTGGATCTCATCAAAATAAAAAGCTTCTGCACAGGTAAAGAAAGTAGCATTAAAATGAAAAGAGAACCAATTATATGGGGAAACATATTTGCCAATGATACCTCAGACAAGGGTTTGATCTTCAAAATATATAAAGAAGTCAAATGACTCCACTCTAAGTAGACAAGCAATCCAATTAAAAAATGGGCAAAGGAGTTGAACAGACACTTCTCCAAGGAGGACATACAGAGGGCACAGAGACATATGAAAAGATGCTTAGTATCGCTAGCCATCAGAGAGATGCAAATTAAAACTGCAGTGAGATACCACTTCACACCAGTGAGAATGTCCATCATAAACAAAGCAACAAACAACAAGTATTAAAGGGGTTGTGGGGAAGAAGGAACCTTAGTGCACTGTTGGTGGGATTGTAGACTGGTACAATCAATTTGGAACAGTACATAATTTCCTCAGAAAACTAAAAATAGAACTGCCTTTTGACCTGGCAATTCCATTGCTGGGATTATATCTTAAGAACCCTGAAACACCAATCCAATAAAACCTATGCACCCCAATGTTCATATCAGCACAATTTACAATAGCCAAGTACTGGAAACAACCTAATTGCCCATCAGTAAATGGATGGATGAAAAAACTCTGGTACTTTTACACAATGGAATTCTATGCAGCAGAAAGAAAGAAGGAGCACCTATTCTTTGTGACAGTCTGGATGGAACTGGAGAGCATTGTGCTAAGTGAAATAAGCCAGGTGGTGAAAGACAATACCATATGTTCTCACCTTCACTGAATCCTAATAAACAAAGCAAAGAAGCAAGTAAAATATAACGAAAGACACTGAAATTAAGACGAACTTAAAGTAACCAGAGTGAAGAGGGGAAGGGTTAAATGGGGGGAAGTGGTGAAGGGTTTACAGGAACAATTATAAAGATCACATGGACAAAAACAAGGCACGGTGGAAACAGGGGAGGGAGGTGGGGATGGCTTGGGTGATGTGGAGGGGTGGGGGGAATTGTCATAAAACTGTACTTGAACAACAATAAAGTTCAAAATTATTTAATAAAGAAAAAAAGATAAATTTCTCCTGTTTAAGGCTGCTGCTTCAAAGAAGTGCCTGGCCTCTCACACAGCCCAACTCTCCAAACAGACCGGAGACTATTCCTGTCAGTTTCTGTCACAGCCCAACTCTTCTCCCTTCTCTAGACATCATGTGCCTCCCCAGTTTCTCTGGTAATGACCCAGCCAATGTCCACAGTCTCAGTAGGTACACACAGCCATTGTGCATTTGCCACTTCATCTTTATTCCCCCCAGCAACTTCAGACATCCAGGTCCATCCTGGTGCTGCTCAAACCTCCCTGTTTGGTAGTGGAGGGAGCCATTGACATGGCTCTCTTCCAACAATCCTGTGGCAGGCATGGCAGGTGGCAGTCCTGTGGCTGCAGCTTCCTTGGTCCTTGTGCTAGTCCCAGGGACCTTACCGATCCAAAGCAATCTCCTCACTGTCTGATTTTTCAATGTCCTCTACAATTTTGACCGCCAACCTTCATATATGCTGGGATACCATTGTCTGTTCACTCTGTTCCTCTGGAATATTTTTTTCTAACCCTTCACTTTCGTCTTTATACGTCTTTTGTTCTCAGGTGGGTCTCTTATAGGCAGCTTATATATGGGTCATGTTTGCTTATTCATTTAGCTACCTTATGTATTTTTGATTGGAACATTTAATTCATTTACATTTGAGGTTATTATTGATAGGCAATTATTTATTGCCATTTTTCCTTTGGACCTGTGTTCCTCTCTCGCTCTTTTTTTCACTTTCTCAAATCAGTCTCTTTAGCATGTCTTACAATGCTGGTTTGGTGGAGGTGTATTTTTTAGCCTTCTTTTGTTAGGAGAACTCCTTATTTCTCCTTTCATTTTAAGTGAGAACCTTGCTGGGTAAAGTAGTCTTTGTTGCAAACATTTGCTTTTCATTACTTGGAATATTTCTTCCCATTCCCTTCTAGCTTGTAGTTTTTCTGTTGAGAAATCAGCTGCTAGTCTTATCAGAGCTCACTTGTATGTTACTATATGTTTCTTCCTTGTTGCCTTTGAGAGTCTTTGTTTATGAATTTTGCCATTTTAATTATGATGTGTCTTGGAGTGGGTTAATTTGGGTCCATCTTGATGTGGACCCTCTGTGCCTCCTGGTCTTGTGTGACTTTTCTCTCTTCAGGTTGGAGAAGTTTTCTATCATTACTTTTTTAAACAGGTTTTTAATCCCTTGCTCTTCTTCTTCTTTTGGTATCTCTATTACTATATTTGGTATACACATATTACTATATTTCATGTTGTCCTGCAGCTCCCTTAACCCCTCTTCATTCTTTTTGAGCCTTTTTTCATTTTTGTGCTCTGTGTGGGAATTTTTTTCTACCTTGTCCTCCAGTTTGCTGATTTGATTCTGTACTTCATGTAATCCTGTTTAAGTATCTTCTACTGTGTTCTTCTTTTCAGATATTATATTTTTCATTTCCTCCTCTCTCTTAGTGATAGTTTCTAAGTCCTTTTTCATGCTGGTATTTTTTGCAGTAAGTTCATTGAAGCTTCCCTGAAGTTCTTTATAGTCCTCACTGATCTCCTTGAGCATCCTTATAACAATTATTTTGAACTTGATGTCTGATAGTTGGTTGCCACAATTTTTTTTAGCAGTCTGGTGATTCCTCCTTTCCTTTTGATTGAGGGTTCTTTCTTTTTCTCCCATTAGATGACTCTTCTTGTTTTTTTTTCTGCTTCTGAGATTTATCTGCTTTGACTCCCTGTCTTCATGGTGTGATCTGTAGTAGGAGAACTGTGGGGCTCAGTGGTGCAGACTTGATAACCTGTGCTTTATGCTCTTGTGCTACCTTCTATTCCTTTTATGTAGTTGTAATTGGATTTTGGTTGTTGTTGGGTCATTCTTTGGTAGGTTCTTCCTTCTGGCTGGCTGACTGAGAGTCACTCCACCCTCTGTGTTTTGTATACTGTTTTACAGTGTTGTCAGAACAAAAACCAAACAGCCCAAGAAACAGACCCACACCCATGAGAAATCTCCCACTCACAATTGCACTATCAACAGCCAAAGAGCCAATATTAATAAAGGTATAATGAGATTAACACTATTATAAGAAGAAAAAAATGAGTATGAGATAACTAACTGAAAGAAAGAGATTTTGTAACGGTAGAAGGAGGAGTAATAATAAGAGTAGGGAATAGAGAGAAGGCAAAATGGGAAAGAAAATAAAATTTACTTTGTAACTTAAAAATATAGGAGGGAATGTGGAATAGAGTAAGAGGAGAAGCAGGTAGAATTAGGTTAAAACTGAAATTTAAAAAAAGAATACATATATTTGTATATGTCTAATGAGAGAAAAAATAGACAACAATATCTATCTATCCATATCTATCTAAACTATCTATCCTATCTATCTATCTATCTATCTATCTATCTATCTATCTATCTATCATCTATTTATCTATCATCTATCATATGGCCCTACTTGGAGAAAAATCTCCACCACAGAAACATCAACAACAACTGAGCTAAGATTTATACAGGTGGAATAGGAATAAGATGGCATAAAGAAATAAAGAAGTGCTTAAGAGATGCATAGAGGAAAGAGAAGTTCTTTTGAGAGGATAGAGAGAGAAGGAATATGAAGAGTGCAGGATGAAAACCTGGCTAAGACATGGGAAAAACAAATTAAAATGAAAAAAGGGAAGGGCAGGTGGAAGGGATATGGAGTATGAAAGGGAACAGTGAGAATTGAGATTTGTTATCTGTTAAAATGTCTGCCTGTCTTTCAAGAGGAACTGTTTAACTTCCAGCAAAATAAAATTTAATTCAGACAAATATTAAGTTATACACTTAAACATAGAAAATCCCAACAAAGCCCTAATATTGTCTGACATGTTTCAAAATTATGTTGTTGATCCTAAAGCTGCTAACTATGTCAAGAATACAAACAAGAAATGCTTTTGAAAGACAATGTGTTACCACAGACTTACTATGCTTGGGTTATTTGAAAATATTTAAAGATTACTTAGGAAGATAAAATTTGCTTGATATTCTGTTTCTAGACTTGAGTAAATTTAGTGTCCCATAATAATTTCTAATTTACATGCATTTTCTCAAAGTAGTTTGGAGCAGAGACCCTTTTTAATAGTATGTATGGGCCAGTTAATGAATGTGTTACCAAATGGTATTAAAAGTCCACTATTTTTAGCCCTGGCTGGTGTAGCTCAGTAGATTGAGTGTGGGCTATGAAATAAAGGGTCGTAGTTTTGATTCCCAGTCAGGGCACATGCCTGGGTTGCAGGCCAGGTCCCCAGTGGGGGACACATGAGATGTAACCACACATTGATATTTCTCTCTCCCTCTTTTTCCTTCCCCATCTTCCCGTCTCTAAAAATAAATAAAAAATAAAATCTTTTAAAAAGTCCATTATTGTTAGGCTGAATTTTATACTACCACACACCTAGTTTTCTAAAGTCATCTTTGATATCTCATCAGCAGAAACATCTCATCACCTTCTTATAGAATTTTAGTTCAGCAAAATGTGCCACCTTCCTATATTTTATTATTTGTATGAATATGTGCAGGTATTAACAGACAAATGATGAAAGGTGTTAGGTCCAAGAACATCAAGATTAACATTTCTGAACAGAAGAAGGCATTCTCATTTTATCAGAGTGATTGACTGAATAGCATATTTGAAGGTAGGATATATCCAGAAAAATATTCTGGGCTGCGTATTGGACACTTTCTATATGCTATTCCAAATGTTAGACTCATCTGTCACCAGGAATTTTTTTTTTAAATTTTAGATTATTCAGTACAGTTTCAATCTTTTATTCCCATTCCAGCCCACCCACCCACCCATCCCTCCCGTCCTCCCTCCCATTTCCAACCCCCCTAGTTTTGTCCATGTGCCCTCTATATTTGTTCCT
>JAPYXV010003651.1:0-12052 GCA_028533065.1 Trachops cirrhosus
GTAGGATCGCACCTAACAGCTTTTCCCTGGTCCTGTCTTTCTGCAGAACCAGTGGCAGCCTCAGCTGCAGCAGCTGCGCGACATGGGCATTCACGATGATGAGCTGAGCCTGCGGGCCCTTCAGGCCACTGGCGGGGACATCCAAGCAGCTCTGGAGCTCATCTTTGCCGGAGGAGCCCCATGAACTCCCTGCTCCTCCTGGACCCCCAACAAACTGCCAAGGTGGCTGCCCATGGGAGGCACTCCTGGAAGTGCCCCATCTCTCCTTCCCCCAATACACCTGATGGTTGACCTTGGCTTTGTCCAGTGCTTGGCCTTTCTGGCTGCTCTGCGCTGGTGGTGGCAGGGGGGCAAGCATGGTGTGTGGGTCTTGGTGCTCTGATATCAGGGAGCACGACTGGCCCCTGCTGCTGGGCCCTGGCTGGAAGGTTTTAGTCCCATGTCCTGGTATGCTATGTGATACCCACATTCTCTTTTGGGAGAAGTTTCCAGTGATAGTCTCCAGATCCTTTGGTGCTCTAGGGTATGGTTTCCTCAGGATGTGCCTAAGACCGTAGCCGGGCTACTTCAGAATCTCCAGAGTAACTGCTGTGTTACAGTTGTGGCCAGAGGAGGTTGTGTGTCTTGGATGACTACAGTCGGAGGAGTGGCCAGTGGACTTTCAGAGGAGTAGGTAGGGGCAGCTTACTGTCCACATACTTTGTGTCCGAGAGGCTTCCAAAGGATTCCTTGTCCTTCCCCCGAGCTAGTCTCGGCTGACATTTGATGCCTATTCTGTAATGATGCCAGAGTCCAGGCCTCAGAGCTGTGCCAGGAGGCAGGGCCCTCTTCTCTGTCCTGAAGGCGCGAATACTAGAGCAGCTAAATAACATGACTAAACGACACCACAGGCACCGGTGGCAGCTCGCATATTGACGGGAGGGCACCAATCCCAAGCCGCTGCTGCGTCCTCCTGAGCTCTCGTTCCCCTTGGTGTGGCGTTCCCTGCGGCACGGCAGACATGTCCACGTTAAACAAGTGAGTTTCGTGTGCTTTGAACACTTTGTCAGGAGAAAATATTTCCCTTCACGTTGTGTGTCAGTAGAAAATTGCTGAGAGGTCTGCCCCAGTCCTATGCCTTCTGCAGGTGTTTGTTTCATTCACAGTGTCACAATCATGGTCATTCAGCTTCTGCTTGTTACCTGGGACAGAAGTTTGCCACTTGTAAGGACCGTCCACTCTGTCCTTTGTTTCCCAGCCTTGAACGCCGAGGGAGCACCCAGAGCAGCCTGCTCCCTCTGCTTCACTAGCACGGCTTCAGTTTAGGAGACTAGTGTAATTTACTTGCTCCTTGACCTGCAGTTTGGGTCCGCAGCACATCTGTTCTCTCTGGATGACCTCTAGCTCATCAATGATAGTCCTAAAAGAAGATACTTAGGGCCCACCAGTCCAGAAATGGCCCAAACAGCATTGTATTCTTTCTTTCCTCCAGAAAACGTGAAGTCTGTCCACATTTCCCTCTCAATCCTAGAAGTAATGTTGAGAGGTGTTTGCTGAGAAGACTCAGACTGAACCCACCAGGCTTCTTGGGGCCAGGCTCGTTTGTGCCTCAGTGAGCTGCCTAGAGCCCGGCTGCATCTTGTGGTTAGGGCAGACAGGAAGCCCTGTCTTTGAGCCCCATCTCTCTGGCTTGTTTGTGGTAGAAACAAAGGCCAGTTCCATCCTCATGGGCCTGCCTTGGTCACATGGGGCTGACATAGCCCTTCTTGTCCCCATGATACAGCCGGCCTAGAGTCGGTTTCTATTCTGTGGCAACTCGTCCTATCCCCGCAAGGTCTGCCTACAAAGACACTTAACTCCTTGTCCTATTATGCTGTGGAACATTTGGGTAACCCTGCTCTATCCCTGGAACTGACCCCTAAATACCAGTTATACTGCTTCCCAGAATTGAGCCATCCCCACGATTTCCTTCATCCTTCTTTGTCAGCTCCTTCCTCCAGGGTCTTGGCAAGTTGGCATTGTTTCCTGTGGCCATGTTTTAAATATGTTGCGTCTGATAAGTGCCTCTGCCTTGTGCCTCGGCTTTCCATGGGCCAAGGACCCCTTCCTCACCATTGTACCCTTCACCCTTTCAACAAACACTCAGCCTCTGCTCTGTGCCAAGTAAAAAAGAAAGGATTCTTGCTCTTCCAGGAGCATGTCAGTATTAAGATAGACAATACATATTATGCTAATCCTTGATGAGAACTGGCCAGGCTGGTCCAGCGGGCATGGGATACATAGGTAGGGGAGTTAACTTGGGTAAGGGGCTGTGTGTGGGAGGGAGAGTTTCTTGGAGAAAGCACCATCTAAGCTGAGACCTGAAGGGTGAGAAGGAGTTGAGCAGGGAGGAGTATGCACTGAGTGGCCTGGGCACAGGGAGAGCACAGCTCCCGTAGCCCTGTGTGACAGGGTTGGTTTGGAGGCAGACAGAGATCATTGTAAGCCATGGAAGGAGTTTGGACTTACCCTAGGGACAGTGGGAAGTCACTGAAGAATTTGAATTAGCAGGGAGAGAATCAGGTTTGCACTTTGGAAAGGATACTGGTAGCTATGTGTGAGTAGATGGGGAGTGGGCCAAGCTCGAGGGAGGGAGACCAGTGGGGAATTATGATCCCTTGAGAACTGATGGTGGGCTGACCTGGCAGTGTGGGAAGAGAAGAGAGTAGTGGGTGGACAGAGACTAGGAATTCGCAATATCACATTTTGGGAAAGGTAAGTGTGGTATTATTAGTTCCATTTATTGAATGGGGACACTAAAGTTGAGAGGTAAGATAATCTGTCCACAATCTCACAGTTAGGCAGTGGACAAGTTGGCTTTAGAAACTCAGGTCTGTTTTAGGCCAAAACCAGCATCCTTCCCACTGCTGCCTATTTCTTCTGAGTGTGGAGGACTAGGAGGAGGTGCAGGGTCTGATCTCTGAAGAGTTTGGGCTGAGTCTTAAGGGCAAAAAGCACTCTGTGGATGGACTTAGGCAGGGCAGCGGGGAACCAGGCATGTGTATGAGATACTCTGACAGCTGTGTGGAGGCTGGATTTGTGGGAAGTGAGGCTGGGAGTGGGAGGCCAGCTAGGAGGCTCACTGCCTCCAGATACACCATGGTAGGGCCTGGACTAGAGCTGCAGCAGGGGAGCTTGGAGGAGGGAGGGGTGTGAGATGGAAAGGCAGACTGAATGGGAGAGAGGGAGGGAGGGGGGAGGTAGGCAGGGTTGGAGTATGTAGATGGGGGTGCAGCAAGAACAAGGGAGTGGGGCAGAATTAGGAATACAAGTCCAGGTTTATACATACTGAGCCCAAAGTGCTATGGGATAGCCATGTGGGGATGTCTTGTAGATAGCTAGATGTTTCTAGGATGGAGATAACGATCAGGAAGTTTTAAGCTGAATGGGCCTGTGTCATATGAGAAGGGAATTAAACTTTTCAGGGAAAAGGAAAAGGCACACCCACTAAGATATTAGTCTTATAGGAAATGGTGACTGATGAACATGGGAGAGGGTGGGATCTGCTGCTTCTGGGAAGGTCAGAGCAGGAGTCATCTAAGCTAATGGAGTGGAAGGAACCAGAAAGAGAGGGCTTGGTCAGTGGCGTGAGATGCCACAGTGAAACCTAGTAAGAAAAGGGCTAACCTTAGACTTGCTGACTTTGAACCATGGTGACCTTGGGGAGATGCTACAATGGAACCAGAGCCCAATTGCAGGGGTTGAAGCCTGAATAGTTGGGGGCAGTGGAGGCAGGGAGGGCCGAGAACTCTGGAGAAGCTTGCTGGCGAGAGGGTGGTTGGAGTGGGGAGGGGACTGAGTGAGCTTTTGTGGTTCAGCAGAGGTGAAGTTGGAATGGATCACAAGAACTTTTCTAGGAAGCTAAGGGGGGAAAAAAAGGAAGAGACCCTGAAATAGAATATGCAGATATGTGGAGATGGGTGAGTTTTCTGAACAGATCTCTTCTCCTAATATAACTCAAATTTGGCTGGGCTGGCACAGCTTGTTGGGCACATGGGCCTGGTTCTGCTCCTCTTGTCAGCCCCATCTGGCATGGGCCCCAGACCAAGCTTCCTGAGCTTTCCCCTGAGGTGGCCTCTTATTGCCTGTGCCACAGGCCTTGGCAGTAAATGTTTGGTGAGGATGTTGTATATGGCGAGAGTTATTTAGGTCTCCCTCTTGTCTGCTTACCCATCCTTTCCAAGCCCCCTCTGGCCCTGGGCTAAAGTTAGGTCACATTGGCTGTGCCCCTCATTTCCCTGGACCTGTCCCTCTCTGGCTCCTATAGGTTCTGCAGTTGCTGGTAACAGGATTGAGCTTCCTCCATGCTTGAAATACTTCTGTAGAGACCCAGGCACTGCCCTGTTCTACTTTGGCAAAAGTGGCTAACAGCAATGCAGTACAATAGTGCTCATTTATCAAGTACCTTCTCTGTGCCAACCG
The DNA here is from genome assembly GCA_028533065.1 of Trachops cirrhosus. NCBI lineage: Eukaryota > Metazoa > Chordata > Mammalia > Chiroptera > Phyllostomidae > Trachops > Trachops cirrhosus. The sequence goes on from JAPYXV010003651.1 coordinate 4,441, forward strand.
CTGAGCTAGGCACTCACATACTCGAGCTCAGTTAACCCTGAGAAGTAGATGTTATCTCCATTTACAGGTAAGTGCTTCCAGTTAAAAGAACATGACTGTGCTGGGAAACTGGCCTTTCCAGGGATTGGGTGGGATTGTATCAGTGCTGTCCCATCAGTATACCCACCTGAGGCCTTATGCCTGGCTGGTAGTCCTGGATGCCACTCAAAGGGGTGAAGGGTCTGCTCACCACTTATCCATCTTGGAAGTGGCAGCTTGAATCTTGGAGAAGAATCGGGCTTCTAAGTCAGACCCACCAAAGTTATGATCTTGTTACAGAACAGACCTGGGGTGCTGGGGGTGGTGATGAATGATATACTATTACCAAAAGGACCCCCCTTTTTCCTGGGGATTCCCCCCCACAGTACTAGGTTCGCTTTGCCTGCCACCAGAGGAAAGACATCTCTCAATGCCAGAGATTGGTGAAAAGGAAAGGAATTATTTATTTAAAAGTTATACAGACTTAGAGTAATGACTTAGTGTCTTCATTAAAATACTAAAGTTCTTTAGAATACCCACAGACACACGGTCCATTCTTCTCCCCTTTGCCCAGTCCGGGGTACCATATATCAGGAAAAGAAGTAGAAGTCCGTGATTCAGGCTCCCCACACCATCAGCTGTGTCGCTGCCAGGATCTCCAGTTAATCCAAAGCCATGTGGCACCTTCTCATGGCTCACCAGCAAGAGTCCTTTCACCCCTTTTCTTCCAGGCAAAGTCTCTCCTGCTTCCTAAGCCACATGGCAAAAGGGAGCAACCCAAATACACATGGTCCCAACCTCTGCCCAAGCCGAGTGGTGATTCCCTTCTCCTGCCACAGCCATGTGGTCCAAAGTCCTCCAAAGCAGCGTGGTCCTACTGGTGTGGCTGCCATAACTGGGTTTTAAATCCCTGCACCGGTCTTCCTCTGCAGCCCCATTTCCAACTCCTACCACAATCAGTTACACCTGCCAGCATTCCCGTATTTTTCCAGCTTTACTGGGCTGCCATAGTAAGTCCAGGCAGGCATGGCCCCATGGCGTGGAACCAATCATATCTAAGCTCTCATGCAGGCCAGGCGCTGTAACCGGGGGGAGTTGCTTCCCAGTTACATCCTGGGTTGAAGTCACTCCCATCCCCCTGGCTCAAAGCATAACATATCTATGCAACCAATTAAAGGCTATAGATATGTTAAATGACCACTGCAGAGGTTAGCTGGAAAGCTGTTGCTATGCAAAACAGCTCTCAATGGCCCTGCTCCATGTGTCCCATCCCCCAGCTCAGACTGGTGGGAGTGAGGACATCATATATATATTTTTCTTTAATATTTCCTGGATACCCTGAGTTCTGGACCCCATTACAAATCCCCATTTGGGTCCCCCTCCCGTTGGCTGCACCCTGTTACAGTGTGTTCCACAGATATCCTAACCTCTGAGAGCCTCAATTCTGTTTGAATTTTTCCTCAATTTATACAAGTAGATATTGACAACTTTTGAATCAGAGATGCCAGTGCATACAGAGCTGGCCTGGTGAATGTTGTAGATGACTGCCGGAGTGAGGATCCTGACAACGAGGTGACCCAAACAACAGGGACAGAAACAAGGATAATCTAGGGTCCTGTGGTGGGGACCAGAATGGCAATTGCTTTCATGGAGGATGGCGTATCATTTCTTCTCCTGGGCTCAGGTTCAAACTCAGTCTTTCTCAACTGGTGTCCCAGAAAGGCACTCCTGACTGGGACTTGGCCCAAGGATCCCCCTGAGCTCAGATCAACAGGATTTAACAGCCTGGCTGGTATCGCAGCTCAATAAGGCAGTGCCTTTGGTGACATTGTAATCAGGAGCAAAGAAGTCAGTCTTTCCAGCCTTCTTCCTGCTCAGCCTCTCTCCTGCTGTTATATCCTGATCGGACACTAGATCTTTGAAGGAGGTAGTTATGAACCACATTGCCTGGCACCTAGGAGGGTCTCAGAAGAACTTTGTTAATGACTGACTGATGTCCTAGAAATCAGCCAGGCTTAGACAGACCACGCAAAGCCCCAGGAGTACCTCATTGGACCTTGGGTTATTTACCCTGAAAAAGTAGATTTAGAAGGGCATGGCTGCTGTGTTGAAATCCCTGAAGGACTCTATTCCAGGAAGAGAGATTAGATATGGTCTCTGTGGGCTTGGAGGACAGATTTAGGGCCACTAGGGGAGAGGGTGTCTTCCTCTGTGGAAAAGGATGTGTGTCAGTTAAACAAGACAGGCAAGGCTACTGTGGGAGTGAGCTCATCGTCACTAGAGGTATGTAAGCAGAGGCTGCATGACTACCATAAAGGCTGTTGTAAGTGGCTCCCAGGTTGGACTCTGAGAGTTCTAATCTGAAGAATGGCTTCTTGGATCACCATATCCATTAAAGAAAGTGAACTGTTTGTGGGAGACTACATGTCCAAATGCATTTCTTTTCCTCAGGTGGCCCCAGCAGGCCCAAGGGTCACATCAGAGATGGGAGGTTCCTGCAGAGGTAATTTTAAAAGCAGATTTATTTCAACCTACGAACCAGAAGGCAGTGCAGAGGGTAGAATGAGAAAGCTTTGTCTATATTTGGTCTAGACAAGATAACTGTTCTAGCTCTTGGTAAACAAAGAAATGGAGGCCTGGGCTAGGGTCAGGGCTTTGTGTAACTTGGGTCAGTGGCCAAGCTGGGACTTTGTCTTTGGCCTCCTGGCCATATCTATTCAGGAGACTGTTAGTCTAGATGGATTCCACGTGGCTCCCAAGAGATCCTGCTCCACGTCAGACCCTGAGTACTGAGAATGGAGGCTGGAAGATGGATTTAGCAGTGGGGGTGGGGGTGGAGGAGGAGTTTATCTCCAGATAGGCTTGGGAGTATATACAAACTATATATCTCTACTCTGTTAAATTGCCACTCTGCATGGAGTGGCCACCAGGTGGCGCTCCTGTGACAAGCTCTATTACATATGGGTAGAATTTTGGGTCTAAGGATGCTGGAATCCATGGGTGGACCTGTTATATTTTTAGGTGAGCTTGAGTGTCCTGATGGAATGAGAGAAGGTCTGTCTTTTCTTTGCCAGTCTTCTGTCCATCACTGAGTATCCCCAAGTGGATTTTTACTTTTTGTCTCCCAACTTGGCTGCCCAGACTCCAATCTTAGCAGTTTACAGTAGGATCAGTCAAATAAAAATGCATCTGGAGTGACTAGGACAGAAAACAGAGATGCAGGAGTGGGATGCTTCAGGGAATGTTGACCCTCAGGGCTAAGAAGAGAGGTGGCAGTTCTGAGAAGTTCTCCCTTTAGGGTGGGCTGTGCTGGCCTAGAAGGAAGAGGCAGACTTGGATAGGTGGGGAGTGACAGGCACTTGAGGGAACAGCTTGGTAGAGGTTTAGGGCTGGGCAGAGCACTGAGGGAGGGTGAGATGAGGTATGAGGCCTGCATCAACATAACTGTCCAAATCTGTAGAGAATTTTTAGGAGTTTATTTGAGCCAAACTGACGACAATTGCCAGGAAGCAAAACCTCAACAGATTCCGAAAGTGCCCTAGAGGGTGGCATTTGTGCAGCTTATTTTATACATCAGAATCAAAGGAGGAGATATAATGGGGGGGTTACATGAAATCCACTGGTGGTAGATTAAGGGGGCAGGAAAAAGCAAAACAGGGATAGGGGAAAATCTCTGGGATTAGATAAAAAGTATAATGGAGAGACACATACTTCTTTTACACTGGCGAGTACAAGATAGTTAATAACGTTTGCAGCACAAAGGGATGGTATTCAGGGGAACAAGCTCACAGTGAGTGGTCTGTGGTCTCAGTGCTCTGGTGCCAGCCTGGTTGTGCCCTGAGGGGTCTGGAAAAGGATTATTCTGATGTTTCAAAGGTATGTTATCTTAGAGGCAAAGAGACAATGGACAGGCCCACTCACTGTAAACATTGACTTCTGTCAAGGAAGCTACAGGCCTGGGACGTGACTGCCCTCCACGACCCACTGAAATTCAGCTAGGCGTTTTTACCTTCAGACTGTCCGCGGGGTTACTTGGGTCTCTGAGTTTGTAAGGCCCACTGTGCAGACCTCTCCTGAGCTTGTCAGGTTTAGTGTGTGGCCTATTTTTCATCCATAAGGGTTTCCCCTGTGCAACTTGCCTGGTTCAGCCTTAAACGCCTTATATGGTCTTCTAAGAGTTGGGCCAAGAACAGTGGTAGCTTGGGTGATTGTGGCCACGCTCATGCCTGTGAGATAGCCATGCCTGCGCACGGCCAGCACGCAATAAGGTGGGATTCCCAGATGTGGCCTTCAGCCACAGACATCTTACTTTTGAATTACTTCCCAATATTTTAAAACTGGGAGTTTCAACAAAACCTCAACTTTCAGCTTCTCTTGAAAAATCAGACTTTGTCACACTGGGTATACATCCCATGGCCCCTGTGGGCTAGAGTGGAGTAGCAACTGCCCTGTGGACAGGGCATGTGCCCTCCCAGGGCTCCCAGCCCCACCCCACCTGCTTCACCATTCTTAGGATGTCCCTTGTCTCTGCCCCCAGCAGTGGGGTTGGGGTGGGGCAGTAGGAGTTGCTGTTGGTAGTAGCTGGAAGGCCTAGGTAGGCACCAGGTTCTGAGGACTCACAGCAGGGACAGATCTAGCAGGAAGGGCTGTTGTGGGCTTGGGTTCCTATACCTCCATCCTTAACCTCTCACAGGCCTCTTGTGAGGCTTCGGTTCCTCCTTTGAAGAGCAAGTGTGGCCATGGAATCAGGACTGAGGAAGGGGTCAGAGGGAGCTTGGAGAGTGGAGGACCCTCTGAGTAGGGCCCGGAAAGGCTTTGCTCCAAAGGCTGAGCAGAGCTCCCGGGGTCTCTGCTCCTTGGGACCTATGAACCTCAGGGTGGTTGTGTGTGTCTATTTCTCTGATTTCCCACAGAGTCGTTTTGGATTTGGCCGTGTCTTAGCTGCCCTGCAGGGAAGACCCCATCAGCATTTTTCCCTAGATAGGAGCTCTGACACCGTTTTTTTCTCCTGACCTCCTCCCTCAACCCCCCCCCTCCCCGTATATGGAATTTTGGGAAAGGGGCGAGCAAGAATGTGCCTCCCCCTCAGGCCTGTCAGCATCCACATCTGTTGCTCCCTTTGCTGGTCCATTTCCTATCATTGTCTGGGGCTGGGGATTGTGCTCCTGTCCTTGGTCCTGGCCCAGGAGCCAGCTGGGGCTTCCCATGAGGCAGGCAGGGAGGCCACACGCAAACACTGGTCCTGTGCTCTCCCCACCCAGAGAGGGAACCTGCTGTCCTCTATGCCCATATTCTAGCTACCCTCTCCCTCTCTAGAGTTACTACCCAAATCATGGACCTGGTTCTCACCTCCCCTGGCTGCTTGTAGCCAAGTAAGAGTGGGATGCCATCTGGCCCTGGCCCTTTGCCCCTAGATTGGCTGGCTTGGGGATGCCCATTGGTGGCGAAGCAGGTGCTGAGCTGGCCATGGAGGAGCCCAGCCAGAGGCCCTCCCTGGGATATGAGGTGGGATGGTCTTTAGCACTACCCCCTTATGCCCACCCCAGCCTGGAAAAAAAATTTCCCTGGCACCTTCCCCAGTTTCTATCTGCTGCTTTGTTGCTTGAGAGGCTGAGCCTAGCCCCTGGTCTGCCCTCCTGCCCAGCATCTGGGCCCTGTCCGGGCCTTCCTTAGGGTTGTGTGGATCCAGACTCCAGCCTAACACAGCAGGCAGTAACGGGAGGGTGCATTGCATTCAGAGCATTATGATATAGAAGATAAGGGTGTAGGCCCCAGAGAGATTGCCCAAGCTTTAACCCCAGCCTTTCTCTACCCGTCTGTGACCTTGGGGACATCACATATCCTCTCTGTTCCTTGGTTTCTCTGTGTGCAAAAGGAGTCAAATACTAGCACCTACCTCATATGATTGTGAAGGTGAAATAAAGTGAGGCTAAGAAACACGCACAGAACATAGTGACCTCAGTGTAAGTTATTGCCATTGGAGTCAGAAAGCCCGGGTTTCCCTCATGGCTCCACAAGCTGACCTTGAGCAGGCCCCTCACCCTCTGTGTCTGTTTCCTTCTTTAAATATGGGGTTATGCTCTCTCACTGAGGGGGAGAATGGAGGTGGCAGTGGCATTTGTGTTGTGAGTTGCTGTGCACATGGGCAGTGTTACCATTGATTCTAAATTCTCAGTTCTTAAAAGCAGGGACAAGCAATTTCTTAATTTGCTTGCCTTTGCAGAGAAGGCAGACACTGAGGGTCAAACAGCGCATCAGAGGAGGCCCTGGGCTTGAAACAGAGTGTGAGTCTTGAAGGCTAGCCTAGGCCAGGACATGCTGCTGACTTTGGGGCCACAGGTATGGGTACAGTGTGGGAGGGGCTCTTGGATGGTCCATAGCCTCCCTCTCTGGGGCACTGTGCCTCTGGGCATTATGAAGTTGTTGGCCTCTCATAGTCCACCAGGAACCTAGCCCTGCACTGTCTCTGGAGGCATCTTGGTTTCACCTTTTGACCTGTTGGGGTATCTTAGGGCTCTCAGGGAAGATGGAGGGGATAGCTGGAAACAAAATTTGGAATGGTAAAGCAAAACTTCCTAGTAACAATACATTTCTGGCTGTAGAGCAGGACAGAGGGCTGGGGCTGTGGTTAGGGCCAGGGCAGCCTGCTCCCTGTGTAGCTGGTGTCCGCAGTGTGTGAGTCAGGTTCAGCTAGGTGTGTGGGTCCCGGAGGCTCACGTGGATCTCTGCTGCCTACTCCTCTCCATGTCTCCTCTCAGTGCAGTCCACTTGAGGGGAGACATTTCCTCAGCACTGGATAAGTGGATTTCCCATCCATGGCTCCCTCAGGCACAAACCAAGGTGGAGGGTCTGCCCCACTATGGGCACAGCTCATGGGTGAGCTGCCTGGTCTGCTCAGGTGACTGCACAGGGACTGGGCCTGGAGCCTGCAGGCGATCACCACTGGGACATCAGGCTGCCTTTAGTGGCGCAGCCCTATGTAGCTGGTGAGCAGATATCCCCTGGAGTTTGTCTGACTCTGCTTCCTCACAGTGAGTCCTAAGCATGCATGATGCTCCCTCATTTTCTGCTTGGGTAAGGGGCCTTCTTAACTATATCCCCCTGCACTCAAATGGAAATGAGTTTGGATCTTCTGAGCACACACCAGCTGGCTGCAGGGAGGCAGCCCAGAAGGCTGCTGGCTGGGGAAGGGGGAGAAGAGGGAAGAAGGGAGGGGAGATGAAAATTCCACCTTCTCACAGCAGAGCAATGATGGGGCGCTGGGTGCTCCCCACAGTTGATCGCAGCTCTGCCACTCACCCACCTTAGGAAGAAGCTATCAGCTCAGAGGGAGCCCTGTGCACTCAGGCCAGCCAACCCTGGAGAACCACAGCTTTCAAGGTCCGAACCGCTGAGCCGCTGAGCCGCTGAGCTGGCCATTAGCGGGGTACCTGGCGTATACAAGTAGACGTCTGTGCCCTCGGAGAGGTCCTCTCCGACTTCTAGGCCAACCCTTTGACCGGCTGCGGGGAGTGGATCCGAGGCCCTGAGAGGGGACAGGGACTACCGCGGATCAGAGACGACCACAAGTCAGTCTTGCCCCGGCCGCCGGGGT
>JAPYXV010003652.1:0-12052 GCA_028533065.1 Trachops cirrhosus
TATGTGGGGGCAGGGTCCGAGAAGGAACAATGGCGGTTGCTCTGCTCTCTGTAGGACCCCAGACCCCTCTGCCACTTCCCGCAAGCCAACTGGACCCCTCTGGTGCCAATTCCCGTGTGGGTGGGACTGTGCACCTGGCAGGACCTTCCTTTTCAGTCAGTGACCCAAAGCTCTATTTCCTGGTGCTGGGACCTTGAGTTGCCACAGTGCCTTGCTTCACAATGGCCACCTTGCTGGGTCTGCTGGTTGCCACCCCCTGGCCGGGGCTCACCAGCCACAGCTGCTTGTGCGCCCAGGGTCTGCCTGCTGCAGACTTGCGCACTTCCAGTTGCTCAGCTCTCTGCTCTGCGTCCCTCGCCCAGCCCGACTCTGCCCCTCCTACCGGTCTAGATGAACGTGTCTATTTTTAACTCCTTGGGTGTCTGACTTCCATACAGTTCAATTCTCTGTCAGTTCTGGTTGTTATTTTGTTTCTATATTGTTGTTGTCCCTGTCTTGGTTGTGCGAGGAGGCACAGTGCGTCCACCTATGCCTCCATCTTGGCCATAAGTCCGTCTTTTAAATCCTATTTTACACCTTATATAAATGGTGTGCTTAATCCACAATCTTTTAATTATTCTGATTATTCTCCCTCTGAATTACCTGAAGCCCAGAAGTAAAAATATGGAGTTTCTTTTGCATTCAAACACTTAATTACCTCTGCTATATGTAACAGAAGCTTTAGTCTGTTAAGACTAAAAGTTGAGTCCAAGTTGGCTTTGTATCATTCTAACACTTTTTAGTAGTTAAGAAAAACTGTCCTTATCCAGAATGAAGAAAATACGTGAAAACTTCAGCCCAGGAGGCTTGAGGGGACAGCTAGCTACTTTCCAAGTTTTACACAGTATGGTGTTGTGATTCTCCAAATATGGAATCAAATACAGTATGTCCTATGTATGAATAATATTTATTGCGGATTTTATGCGTTTACCTTATAATTAAGTTATCCCAAAAGTTTAAAAACAAAAGCATATCAACTTATCATTCTATCATCTTATAACAATTTAAGACAATATTGGCTTTAACAGTTAAATAATTCAGCTAAGCAAATTGACACTGAGGAAGGAGTAGAAATGTAGCAAAAAGCCAGTTAATTTTAGTGTCAACCTTGCTATCCTGTACAGAACCACTTAAGATCTCACAGTCTCAGATTTATCTGTTAGATAAAAGGACAGACGTAACTGTTCCTCATGTACCTGCCCCACCCTTCCATGAAAGCATGAAGAATACCATAATCACTACATCTCAGTAATTTCGTTAATGCAAGACTCCATTAAAAATGAAGATGCACTTAACATTAACTATGACTTCTTTTCTGCACATGAATCATCATCTTCCTCTGCCAGAAAAATTACATTAACATGCCCCTCCAAAAAGTACAGTTATTTCTTAAATTAGAATTATTGAATGTCAAAAAAAATTGTCCTTAAAATGTATTAGTCCAATCTAATGATTTTACAACATATCTTCTCAGTAGATTCCTCAACCTAACAAACTTCATCTTTAGGATTACCTGTCTCATATCTAAAATCAATCCCTCACACTGTAGAATGAGGCACTTAATTTGAAATTCATTTTCCCTTCTCATCTGCGGATTAAACTAATTGATCAGCAAGCATCTCCTGAATTAATCATCTATGAGAAATATCTTAAGATGTAAGAATAACTCTGTAGAAAAAAAAATAGAAAATCTAAGGACTTTCCAACAGTCCAAAAATAAAAAGTTAACCGCCCCCAGCCGCTGCAGGAAATATGTTTCCGTATGTACTTAGAGCTATTAGGCAGGCTGCAGACTTAGCCCAATGCACTATATGAAAACACTACATATCCAGGCACCAACACGCCACTCAGTTTATAAAATAAAGCAACAAGCAAATATCAAATGCCACATTACAAAATCTTACAGTAAAGAGAGCTAAGAACAGACTGACAGCTGTCAGAGGAGAGGGGGTGGGGGGCTGGATGAAAAGATGAAGGGATTAAGCAAAACAAACTCACTCAAGACACAGACAACAGTATGGTGATTACCAGAGCAACAGGGGGGTGTGGGGAGGTACAAGAGGGCAAAGGGGAGATAAATGGTGATGGAAGGACACTTGACTTTGGCTGGTGAAAACAATACAATATACAGATGATGTGTTACAGAATTGTACACTTGAAAGCTATATAACTATTAACCAATGTCACCTCAATGACTTCAATAAAAAAATTTTTTTAATCTATTGGGCACAGGATGGTGCCCTTAAAACTGAAAGGTGACTTTTCTTTAATTTTCATCCTTGCTCCAGTGCATAAAACAAAACTGAAATTGAGCAAGTAACTTTTCAAAGTCTGGTTGAATAAAATTCAGACTGCTGCCTTGCTCGTAGGCAACAAGGGGTAAAGACAATAAAGAACCTTTGTGTCCCTAACTGGTAGTAACACAGCAACAAGAGGCAGCACACCACCCTCTAAGAGGAACACAGCTCCCTGGGTATCACGACTCTGGTATCTGGTCACGATTTTCAGGTTGTCTCTGCCACCAGACTGTAAGCTCCCTGAAGGCAGGGACCATGGCTCACCAATGCAGCCTCAGAGCCTAAACTTGGACCTCAATGATGTAAACGGATATGGGGTGAATCTGGAATGGAGGAGACTCAGAGGTAACTGCTAAGTCCACCGGGCTCTCCCTCGCCCGCCTCTCTGACTCCACTAAGGCTCTCTGCAGCGTCCCCAAGTTCTCCTGGGAGCTCCCCAACTCCGCCAGAGTTTGCAGCGCGGCGGAGGGCAGCGACTTCCCCTCGGCCTCCCACGACCTCAGGTCTGTTCTATGCGAAGCAGCCACGGCGCGAAGGGAGGGGCGACGCCAAAGTAACTCCGAAGCAACTCGCGGGGCGGCGGGGGGCACAGGCTCAGATAAACAGCCCTTCCCCGCGCGGCGCCACGGCCGGGCGCACGCGCCCCGCCGCCCGAACACCGCCCCATCCCTAGAGAAATCCGGCGGTGGTTACTTGGGCTTTTGTGCCTGGAGGAAAGAGCTCCAACGCGTGAAGGTCTCCGCGAGAGGACCGGTTCGCCGTCTTTCGCCACCCACTCAGGCACAGCCCGCGGCTCTGGAGTCCCACTCGACTGCTTCCCAGCAGGCCCGTCTCCGCCCCCAGCCCGGTGAACTCCTAGCTCAGACCCCGGAGTCTCCCAAAAGCAGGATTGGCCTGGCATCCCTGTCCCCGCGAGGTTTCACCTTCTGAATCGCGGCGGGAGTGATCTCCCCCTTGCCTCGCTGTCTCGGGGCTGCGAACGCCACAGACATGTTGCCGCCGTCACTACTATCGGCAAGTCCCGAGCGCTCCTGGTGAACAGCAAACTGGGGGGAAGAGACGCCGGCCTCTCGGACTGAACTACCTCGGAAAAGCGGGGAGGGGGGATGCTCCAGTGTCGAACAAACAGGCTGCCTGGCTGGCCTAACGGAGCAATTCTGGCAGATAGACGTGTTTTTTCGGCATCTGCATTGAAAACCAGAGTTCCCAAAGAACTTCGCTGTTCTTTGTCGACCAGTCGTCCCTCAACCTTTACTTTTCCGCCTCCCCCGCTCTTTTGAGCTAATGGTAGGGCCACTCTCTGGTCCTCCCTCCGCTTCAGCGATTCAGGAAATGGTCCCGCCGCCGCGGGAGAGGGAGAGGCTAGGGCTGCCCCTGTCACAGGAAATGCGAGCGGCCGGAGCTGGCCCGCCCCTTTCACGCGGGTGCAACTTGCTTCCCTCGCCAGCGCGTCGCCGCGTCCCTCCAACTGTGTTTCGGCGCTCCGCTCTTGCTCTAGTTCAGTTTCCCAACTTTATGGTCACCCCTCCCGGGAAGAAGTGGCTGCCCGAACTTGTCCCGCTGCGTGGGAGAAGGAGGGAAGAAGGCCAGGACTTGGGAATTGGTGCCAACCCTTGGAGCATCTGTTGCGAGGAGGCAGAGGTGGAAGGACTAGGTAAACGCGGATTCGCTAGTTTAAACGGCTCGGCTACGCCCCAAACGCGCCCTTCGGGGCCCGCAGTCTCGCACTCTCACACTCTCACAGTCGTGCCTAACAATTTGGAAGTAAGCTTGACCCAAAATCAGGAAAGAAAGGCTGTGTCCAGTACTCATGGGCAGTCGGCCAACTTGGCTAGAGAGCCAGAGGAGAGGAGTTCGCCTCTTGGGACAAACCCTTAGTAGAAATGTGAGGTCGATTGCATCTGACTTGGCTCTTTGGAATTAAGTTTTGAAACAAGGCACCCTCTTTTCTCTTTCAGTTACATGTTTAGTGCCTTGTAAATTAGCCCTAAACTGTCAGGCTTCAAGTCAGGATGAAGAAAAAAACCAGAGTTCTCAACTTATTGAGGACCATGAGAAAATGTGGGTAATGTGTTGGTGTGGGTTTTTTTTTTATTCTATAAATTTAATTTCTATATAACATAAAGGAAGAGTTTATATAATGAGGCTCAAAATCAATTTCTCAGTTCTGTATAAAATAAACTGGAAAAATAAATCGTATTTTACAGTTTTCTGCTTTAAATTATTTTCACCAAAAAAAAGTCATGAGTTTAATTGAGCAAATTTGGGTGTATTCTATGTGTCTAGGCAACCTCCAATAGAGCTCAACAACCTGGACCCAGGACCTGCTCTCAAGGAGCTTACATTCTGATAGGGCTGACATGAGAAGCAAATATGTAAAGTTACAAGAAAAGCTAGCAAACAAGGGACTGAAAGAATAACAGGGACCCTCACATGAGTTAAGATGGGAAGTCTTTGTTATATTTAAACTGAAACCTAAATGATGAGAAAACTCAAGCCATCCTAAGAATAAAGGGAAAGCAGTATACACTCCTACTAGTAGTAGGTATTATTAATTTAATTGTTGTCTTTCACTATATCCTAAGCATTGAAAAAAAAACACTCTGGTATATCTGGATTTAATGTAACATCAAATTGAAAAAACTTCTGTTGAACTCGGAACAGGAACTAAGTCTTGTCCAACACTCACACTGTATGTCCAACACCTGGCTTTTATAATTCTCTTATTATAAAAGTACCTAAGTAGTTAAGAACAATATTTCAGTAGAAAAAATGAAAAATAGTCCTACTACTCCACTTCTGCTTGGTAGATAGCAACGAAATCTTAAACAGCAACACGAATTAGTAGGAATATTCTGAATTTCTACTAAAAAGAGGGGGCCAAGGGAACTTATATTCCAAGGAGATGCCTTCTCTGTTTAAATCACTGCTCCCCAACATGAGGAAAGGAAATCAACTGAAAACAGTTACCAGGTCAGCCCATGGTGTTTATTTATTCCTTCAGAGTAGCACGGATAACCACAGTCTTTTCTACCATATCATGTGTGCCATAAAAATGCCCTTTTTATTTTCTATGTGGCCTTCACATAAATTCTGTTAGGAAGCATTGGAAGTAAGGTCCAGCCAGAAATACAAACCATCCCCCCATGGGAAGACACTGTAAAAGGACCCTATCTTACTCTGAAGCTTAACTTGAAAAAGTAGAAAATTCAAAAAGTGAGAGGGAAGATTGCAGCCTAGAGGAACTTCCTTAGAATTTTGGAGGCTTCATTACTGTAAGAGCCCTGAGTTAAGGAAAATACTGGGTTGGCCAAAAAGTATGGATTTTTCCATAAAAGACACATTTTTCATTTTCACCAATAATGAGTGATTTGGATACTTTGAGTATGTTAGCTATGTCACACATGGTATAATGTTGATTGTTCTCAGTTAATGTCTTGGCAACCAACCAGATCGCTACCAACTTGATCTGGTCTACTCTACCAAGGAGCAATCTGACTTCGCAAAGCACTTTACATACATTATCAGTTACAGCACCTCCCCCATACACCCCACACATCTATTTTTGCATTTCAGTTGCATTTTTACCTTTCTTGAAATAATAAAGTATAATATGCCAAAATTGTCACTTATTTTCTTCCATCTTCAATATTAAAATGGCTACACAAAAATGCACCAATTTTGATAAGTTTTTTTTTAATGCATGCTGCTATCACAGTTGTCACCATACAGTCTAACAAAATTGTTTTGAAGGAAGTTAAAGAAAACTAAATGCTACTGCAGTCATCTTATGGAAAAAAACAAACGAACTTTCCGGTCAACCCAATAGTTAGAAGCACCATTATCCTTCCTCATTTCACTATTAGTTTTGAAGAGAAAGAAATCCCAAGGTACAGACTGAGTGGTAGTAGAGCTGGGAGGAAAAGGAGAATAAAGAAACCCCAGCATTTAATAAAGGAGAAAATGGAGAATACAGATGAGAAGTGGGCCAAGTCTGAGAAATTACTCTGGGAACTTAAAAATGAACTACCCAGGCAACCATCTCCCCCACCAGAAAAATCAATCCCGTTACTTAGACTGCTCTCTATTGAGACATCTAAAGAAGGAATTGAAGTCACATCAAGAAGAGGTTAAAGGTTTTTTTTAGAATAATTCTAATGGAAGAACAAATACAATGGCTCAGACTAAATAAAATATTTGCATGAACAATTAATTCTTGATTATTCACACCAGGAGTGTGGATACATTTAATCCCAAAAAAGGCATCAGGAAATTTATCCATGTTACATTTTCAAGTATGTTTCAAATTCTGATTCTTTGAATTTGTTTATATTCTTTAAATGCATTTCACCAAACTGATGAAGTGCTCCAGGATTATGCTCAATATTTAGTGAAACTATATAATGATGGCATTAAAATTATCTTAATCCACAAAAAACATATGCAGATATTGATACAAGCATTTAATACTTATTGTTTAATAATAATGGAATATATGTACTATCAAATTTGCTGATATTTTAAGCCCCTTTGCTGCCATAAATTCTTGGAATACATTAGGAAGGTACAGACCAAGCCTGTCTGCTCGTAACTGGGCTCAGAGCAAAACCCCTCAGGTAATATCTTTCAAAATATTTCTGCTGTCTCCAGAGCATTTGATGAGTCACTTTTGAGTTGTGGCTTCCACAGCTTTCAAGACTATAAGGAGAACAGCATACATCTATATTTATAATCATTATTCTAGGCAAGACCAAATCACCTTTCTAATTCTCCATAAAATATTTTCAATTCTCCAGAATACTTCATTCAAGGTGAACAACAAAGCTTATTTAGGGCATTTCCACCTCTTCTTACAGTATCAAACATTGAAAGAACTAAGGAGGAGCTGAAGCAATTCTATTTTGGGGATACTATAGGAAAGTATTGCTTTAAAAAAGCATAAGGTTGCAATAGTTAAGCTCTGTGCAACCTTACTTAACTTACTACTGTGACAAATGGAAAGATTTGAAGTTGTCAGTTCGTCCATGTATGGCATGATACTGGACAGGTCATTTCTGTACTTCATTCGCCTTACTGAAAAACAACCACCCTATCTAAAGGGCTATTAGAAATAATAAGGTATTTATTTACTTAGTATTTATTATGTACAGCCGATGGACTGATTATCTTACATTAGATTGCCCTACATTACATTACATTCTTTGAGATTGCCCTAAATTTTAACAGATAAAATACATAAAAACATGGGATACTATAAATTACTAAACAAGGATAAGATTTCTTAATTAATAAGGAAAAATATATATACTTGAAAATTAAAAAAGGTTTCAAGTACCTGATAGTGCAGTCTACCCTTGGGAAATTTTCTGGCTATAACTTACAGATCAAGTGATCTTTTTTCAGTTTAGAATGTTCTCTGGCCTTTGTGCTAATGTGCAGTTACTATACCCTTTAGTAAAAGAATATAGTAACTGTTCTTGAACTGCTTCACAATTTATAAAGAGGATTATAAAATACTAATTACCCTAAGAATCATTATGAATTAGCTAGTTTTCCTATGTATGGATATGGTAGGCAGAATAATTTCATCCTCAGAAAGATGACCACCTCCCACTCCAAATAATCTATGAAAATGATAGGTTAAGTGGAATTACGATTCCAGGTAGAATTGAGGATGTAAATCAGTTAACCTTAACATAAGAAGATTAACATGGATTATCTGAATGAGCCCAAAGCAATCACAAGTATTTTTAGGTGAGGACCAGTTGTTGAAGGGTCATAATCAGACAGATGGCATCTTGGGAAAGATTTGACTGGCTTTGAAGATGGAAGAGATCATGAGCCAAGGAATGTGGATAGCCTCTAGAAGACAGATAAGTCAAGGAAGTAGATTCTCCCTGCTATAGCCTCCAGAAAAAATGCCATCCTGCTAAAACCTTAATTATAGCCAGTGAGGCCCACTTTGGACACCTGCCCTCCAAAATGTAAGATAATAAATTTGTGTTGTATTAAGCCCTTAAGTTTGTGATAATTTCTCACAGCAGCAATAGGAAACTAATACAGTGGGTTTTTCCCCATCTAATATTTATGGTTGAATTAGGCAATATGCACTAAAATATTATGAAGTCATTTAATATGTTATGAACTACTGTCCTAATACATATTAAACTAACCTAACAATCATATTTATTATACATTTTCTTAAAAGAAGAATAAGAGCATAATATATCGCAGTCCTATAGAAACCATGATTTCAGCTTTGTGGCCTCCAGAATTGTGAGAAAATAAATGGTTGTTATTTTAAGCCACTAAATTTGTAGTAATTTATTATGATAGCCATAAGAAACTAATACAGAGGCCAATATAATTCAATGAAGAAAGAATTGTTTTGGAACAACTAGATACCTGTTTTTAAAATGAACTTTGACCTTTTCCTCACATATACACAAAAGTTAAGTTGAAATAGATTGTAGACCTCAGTTTAAAAAGTAAAACTTTAGCCCTGGCTGGTGTGGCTCAGTGGATTGAGTGCTGACCTGCAAAACAAAGGGTCACCAGTTCAATTCCCAGTCAGGGCACAAGCCTGTGTTGTGGGCCAGGTCCCCAGCAGAGTGTGCCTGAGAGACAACCACACATTGATGTTTCTTTCCTCTTTCTCCTTTCTCTCTCTAAAAATAAAAAATAAAAAGTAAAACTTTAAAGTTTCTGCCAAAAATATTGAAAAGCTTCATAACCTCGGGTTAAGCAAATGTTTCTTAGACATGACACAAGAAGCATAAAAGAAAAATTGATAAATTGGATTTCATTAAAATGAAAATCTCCTCAAAGATATTGTAAGAAAACGAAAAGTCAAGACATAGTCTAGGAGAAAACATGAACTTATGAAACATAAAAACAAAAAGTTTTGTCCAGAATATATACAGAACCCTTATAATTCAATTAGATAAACAATCCTATTAACAAAAATGGACAAAAGATTTACACACTTCACAATGATACATCAGTGGCCAATAAATACATGAAGGGTTGCTTTGTCACTACTCATCATAGACGTGAAAATTAAAGCCACATTGAAAAACCATTTCATACTGACTAAAATGGGTTAAATTAAAGAAACATCAAACTATGGGGAGTATGTAGAATAACTGGAACATTCATACATTGCTAGTGGGAGTGCAAAATGATACCACCACTCTGGAAAACAACTAGTGATTATTATAAAGTTAAACATACTTACCACATAAACAAAAAATTGCACTCTTGGGTATTAACCCTTTACCTCAAAGAAACGAAAATGTATTGTCTACACAAAGACTTGGACATTCATAGCACATTTCATAAAAATAATATAGAGTTGGACACAACCCAAATATTCAACACATGTGAATGAATAAATTATGATACATTCATATAATAGAACACTTCTCAGAAATTAAAAGGACAGAATGATTAATTATGCAACAAAATGGATGAATCTCAAAAACAGTGGGTTGCATAAGAGGGGTCATAGTGTTGATTCTATTTATATAAACATCTAGATAAAGCAAAATGAATTTATAGTGACAGAAAGTAGGTCATGGTTGACTGGGGATGGGGCTGAGGGCATGCTGACTACAAAGGAGTATAAGGGAACTTGGAGGGATGATAAAAATATTATATATTTTTATTGTGGTCATGGTTATATGGGTATTTACATTTGTAAAAACTCATTGCATTTTATAAAATCTAAATACGAAAGTAATTCCAAAGGGAGAAAGTGTTGGGATTCTTGTTGGTACTATATTATTAAATATCTAGATCAATTTGAGTTGTCTGACTCATGAATTTGATACATACCTTCTATTACATAGATCTTCTTTAGGTTCTTCCAATAATATTTTAGGTTTTTCTGTGTAGAGGCCTATATATCTTTCCTAGAAGTATAATATTATATATGATATCTTTTTCATTTTATTTTCTAATTACCTATTTTTGGTTTACAGAAATATAATTGATTTATTTTATATCAGTCCTGTGCCCATCAAGCTTCCTAATTTCACTTACTAATTCTAGTAACATATGTGTAATTTATTTTGGATTCTTTATTATGTACACAATTAAGTCATCTAAAAATAACATGCTTTTCAGTTTTTACTTCACAATTCTTAAAGTTTTTTTTTCTTGTTTTATAGTGCTTAGAAGGATCTCCAGTACAAAGCCAACTAGAAGTGATGACAGCAGGCACTGATCTCAACTGAAAAAAGATCCAACGTTTAACTATCAAGTATGATGTTTTCTGGAAGTTACTTACAGACACCCTTTAGCAGATTAAGAAAATTTCTTTCTGCCCTGGCTGGTGTAACTCAATGGCTTGAATGCTGGCCTGCAAACCAAAGGGTCACTAGTTCGATTCCCAGTTAGGACACATGCCTTGGTTGCAGGCCAGGTCCCTGGTCGTGAGTATGCAAGAGGCAACCACACTTTGATGTTTCTCTCCTCTTTCTCCCTCCTTTCCCCTCTCTCTAAAAAAACAAATAAATTTTTTTAAAAGAAAATTTTTCTATTCTTAGATTATAAATCAATGAGATTGTATGAGAGGTGAATTTTAATAAATGTTTTTAATAAATTAATTAATAAATGCTTTTCTGCATTTGTTGAGGTAAATTTTTTCCATTTCATGAGTCAGCAAAGTTACAGAAATAAAGGACTAAGTAGTAAATATTTTAGGTTTTTCAGACCATCCAGGGTCCACTGCAATTGTGAAGCTCTTCACTTTAGCAGGAAAGCAGTAGTAAACAATATAAGAATGAATGGACATAGCTATGTTCCCATAAAACTTTATTTACAAAAACAGGATTGGCAGTGGGCCAGATTTGGTCATAGGGAAGTAGTTTGACAGTTCTTGCTTAAATCTGTTAATGTGGTAAATTATATTGATTACTTTCTAGAATAAACTCAACTTGGTGTGATGTACATATGATGTGTGTATTTGTTTAGGATTTTTTTGCTTATAATTTTTGTATACATGTTCATGAGCGAAATTGGCCCGCAATTTTCCTTTCTTATACTTGGGTTTTGTTATTAAGGTTATGCTGCTTCATAAAAGAAGTATGGAAGCAGTCTTTCTATTTTTGTGATGACTTTATATAAGATTGGTGTTATTTCTTTTTTTTTATTGTTCAATTACAGCTGTCCCCATTTTTCCCTCCTCTCCCCTGCCCTACCCATTCCTCACCTCCCACATTTAGTCCTCTCCCCACTACCTGTTGTCTTTGTCCATGGGTCCTTAATACAGATTGGTGTTATTTCTTTCATAGGAATCATAAGTGATAAAACCCCTGGGACAAGTGTTTCTGCTTTGATGTGGAGATTATATATATATATACTGTATATATCTGTGTGTATATATATATATATATATATTTCTAAACTAACTTCTATTTCCCCACTTTTCTCTTCAATTAAGTCTAATCTGATAATAATGGATTTTTTTATTGGGGTGACATTGATTGATGAGATTATACAGGGTGGTACAAAAGTGGGTTTACAGTTGTGAGTATGCTAAAAAGAGTTATTTATTACTTATTAATTGTTGTATTATTCTTTATACAAACTGTAAACCTACTGCTTTTTAACTATATTTTATTGATCATGCTATTACAGTTGTCCATTTCCCCCCTTCACTCCCCTCCACCCTGTACACCCCCTCCCACACACATTCCCCTCCTTTAGTTCAT
>JAPYXV010003653.1:0-12049 GCA_028533065.1 Trachops cirrhosus
ATCATGTCATCTGCAAACAGTGACAGTTTTGTTTCCTCCTTTTCGATTTGGTTGCCTTTTATTTCCTTTTCTTGTCTGATCGCTGTGGCTAAAACTTCCAGTACTATATTGAATAGAAGTGGTGAGAGTGGACAGCCTTGTCTTGTTCCTGATCTTAATGGAAAAGATTTTAGTTTTTGCCCATTGAGCATGATGTTGGGTGTAGGTCTGTCATATATGGCCTTTATTATGTTGAGGGATGCTCCCTCTATTCCCACTTTGCTAAGTGTTTTTATCATAAATGGGTGCTGTACCTTATCAAATGCTTTTTCTGCATCTATTGATATGATCATGTGATTTTTGTCTTTGCTTTTGTTTATGTGATGAATTACATTTACGGATTTGCGAATATTGAACCATCCTTGCATCCCTGGGATGAATATCTGTGCTTTTTGAAAGTAGAGTAAAAGATCATGTCTAGGGTATTTTTTTAATCAACTGCCTATACGATTTAAATGGAAAAGTCAAATGCACATGCATTGCAGTGATAAGGACAGGATGTCTGTGGAGAAAATATTAGGATTCCTAGTTCTTTCTAATGCCATATATATATTTTTTCTATGAGAACATGATTCTGAATTTGTAATGAAAGTAAATAGCAACATATAGCTTAATATTTAAAATCTGCTTGAAAAAGACCATTTTCAAGTAGGCCTGTGGTGACAGGAAACATTACCATAATTTTTGGACTATAAGAGTCACTTTTTTACCATATTTTTTGCTTCAAAAATTTTTTTTCGTATTTTTCTCCTCTAAAACCTAGATGCGTCTTATGGTGCGGACCCCAGACGCACCTAGGTGTTAGAGGGGGAAAATTTTTGAAGCAACAAATGTGGTAAAAAAAGTGCATGTCATACTCTGAAAATATGATAGTCAATATATTTGTGGTATGCAGAATAATGGCCATCGCCAAGATGTCTGTGTCTTAATAAACATAACTTATGAATATATTACCTTCTGTAGCAAAAGGGACATTGAGTGTGTGATTGAGTTAAGGACATTGATATGTAGAGATTATCCTGGATAATCTGGGTGTGTCCAATAAAACCAAAAGAATCCTTATAAGAGAAAGGATGGGAAGCAGATCAGTCATAGAAGGAGGTATGACAACAGAAGCAGACATTAGAGTGATGTGGTTGCTAGAAGAATGCAATTAGCCGAGGAATGCCGGAGGCCTCTGGAAGCTGGAAAAGCAAGGCACAGATTTTCCCTAGATCCTTTAGAAGCACCATGCTCCTGCTGACACCTTGATTTGAGCCCAATGAGACATGTTGAGTCATGTCTGGAAATGTAAAAGAATAAAGTTGTGTTGTTTTAAGCCACCAAGTGTGTACCAGTTTGTTATAGCAGTCATATGGCAGTGATAACATTCATCATTCTGTTTTTATTCTCATTTTCTTAAGTCAGGGCCTGCTTATGCCTTGACTGAGTTTGGACCCTGGCAATAAATATAAGGATGTGACATTCCATTCAAATATTTTTGCAATAAAAAATACCATTTTTATTTATTAATGTCCTCCATAGGACTTTAGTCAAACCATAATTAATTAGGAGAAAAACCCAGCTTCTTCATTTGATGTATAACAAAAACATACTTCAATCACTGAATTGCTGTTCTTTCTACTGCACCCAAAGGCAGAAATTTGTTAAAACCTGCTTAATAACTTCCTAATAAATCACATCCTAATCACTGAAAAGGAAGCCAAATTCCACAAGAGAATGTGGCACTGCCCTTAGATAACAATATGTGGGAACGCTAGTTAGATGAGGACACAGACCTGGACCTTATAGAACAAGATGTGCTTCTTTGTCTGAGCTGGCAAGGACCATGTAGGACAGCTTTAGAAGGAAGGGCTTTTGTTACCTGGTCCAGGATTGGAATGATCAGCTTCCATTGAAGCCTGACTCCCCATAATCCTGCCCTGCTTCTTGACCCTGATCATGACCCAATTTCTGATCTAAGGATCTACAACCATGAAATGCCCCTCCACAACTTGTTTTGACTATATTCAGTAGGTACCCGCACCCAGCTTAAACATTGCCTGCCCCCACTATATAATGATTCAGAATATGTCCCTTTACCATCTTGCCTATAACCCAACTCATTTGTTCCCAATTTTCATTCTTTGTT
Organism: Trachops cirrhosus; assembly: GCA_028533065.1. NCBI lineage: Eukaryota > Metazoa > Chordata > Mammalia > Chiroptera > Phyllostomidae > Trachops > Trachops cirrhosus. The sequence continues at coordinate 2,171 of JAPYXV010003653.1, forward strand.
GATGAAGCACCACTATTTTTCCCTAGGTTGGATAATCAGAAATAGTTTAAGCACTAAATATTATATTTCAGTTTATGCAGCCATACCAAGATGACTTGTGAGCACTGTTAGAGTTCGTAGAAGCTGCACCTAGCAAATGGAAAAGGCAGAACTCAAATCAGGTCTGCCTGATTCCAAAGCTCATCTCTTAAATACTATACGATACTGTTTTTCACTCAGAAAATGCAGAGTCATTTCTAAATTTACCATTCATACAGAATCATTGAATTCTGAATCCATATACTATCTCTTAATAAACTGTAGAATTCCAATTCTACTGCTTTTTGTCCCAACCTTGCCCCTCCACTAACATCCTAAATCATCTTTGTTGTTATGCTAAGCTTTTATGTGCTAAATGTTAATGCTAATGGGTTGCATTTCATTAAAGAGTTTATACTCATGAACCAAAACAGTGATGGATGAGTGGACTTCAAGACCTAAAACAAGTGTATAATTTAGTGATGCCTTTCCATATCCCTAAAAGAATATGATAATTGAAGTTGCCTGCTTATAAGACTGGTTATGTTAATATAACAATTGAGTTAATATCCTAGAAATGAAAGAAAGCTTTTGGGGTACTACCTGCTCTTAAAATCTAAAGAGCAATGGCTGTTTCACAAAAAAGTCTTTGCTCAGAAGAAGGCTTAATGCTAAAGCCAATGCATTTATACTGATAAAGAAGAATGAATTGTTCTCCTTGTTGTGGGATAACACTTCAGTGGCCATTATACATTTGGAGAATCACTGGGTATTGAAGTTCGATGAGCCTCAGATAAATGTTGTAATTGTAGAATTTGATTTTTCTATAATGATTTTCTCTTTTATACTGGAGGCTAAAAAGAAGCATTCGCCATATTATATTCTTAAGGAAGGTAAATTTGCAATACAATGAAATAGGTAGTGTGGAGGTGGCATTCACTTGCTTTACTGTCATTTCTTCTTCCATATTTCTTTCGTTGCACAGCTGTTTTGCAATGGCTATATGGAAGCAGTTGAGTGTAGTGGCTGAGAACTGGATAATAATATTGAAGGTAAATTATAATTGAAAATTTTTTTTAATTTAAAAAAGACCTGGTTATGAACTCACTCTTTGGAATCAAACAAACCTAGATTCAGTCCAGTTCTGCCATTCAAATACCATGAGTCTGAAATTTTAATTTCTTTGAACCTCAGAGTGTTGCTGTGAAAATTAAATAATATAACAGAGCATCTAACATATCACAATTTTAAAGAATTTTTGTTGTTTCTGTAAGTCAAAAAAATTTCCAAAACTAGAGGTTGTTCAGTAATTTTGAAAACCAATATAAACTAAAGAGCTTCTCTTCCACTACAGACAGAGACATATAATTAATAAAATATATCAAAACTTTCTTTAGTGTGGTGATGTCTTTTACTTCATTTTATGACACAGTAACCAGTACTTGACTTCTCTTCCTGCTGCTAAACTGGAAAAATGTACAAAAAAATGTGAAACCTCTGTTTTCATACATAGAACTGAAAACAGTGCATGACAGAAATCCTTCCAAAGAAAAAAACAAGTAAATGGGTCCAAGAAACATGCATATAGGTCCCATTATATCTTTGACTGAATAGGAAGTTATCCATGTATAGGGTGACATTCTGTGAGGCCAAAGAACAACTATAGGGGAGTTGTAAGCTGAACAATTCTCAGAGCTCACACATGACTGAAAATATACTACTAGTTCTTATCAACTAGACAGGGGTCAGCAAACTCTTTAAAGGGCTACATAGTAAATATTTTAAGCTTTGGTCCCATATGGTGTCTTGTCACTTAATCTTTGTGTGTTTTTTTAATAAACTACCCTTTAAAAATGTACAAATAGCCCTAACCAGTGTGGTTCAGTTGATTGGAGCATCATCCCATAACTGAAAGGTTGAAGGTTCGACCCCCTGTTGGGGTGCATACCTAGATTGCAGGTTTGATTCCTGGTCTCAGTGTGTATGATCTCTGGTCAGGGCACATTTGGGAGGCAACCACTTGATGCTTTTCTCTCACATCGATGTTTCTCTCTCTCTCCCTTTCTTTCTCCTTTCCCCTTTCCCTTCCTCACTCTCTAAAAGCAATGAAAAAAGGTCCTTAGGTAATGATAAAAAATGTAAAAATAATTCTTAACTCCCAAGCTTTTCAAAAACAGTTCACAAGCTGGATTTGACCCAGGGGTTATAGTTTGCTAAACTGTGAGCAGGATTGTAGAGACCTCTGAACACAAGGCATATTCAGAAGAGACCCAAAAAGGTCACACCTTAGTAATGGCATTAAACTAGACTTAGAATAAAGGATATTCTTTTGACTCATACTAACAAAGCCTAAACACAAACCTCAAATGATCAATAATAGAACAATTATAAGAATAAGGGAATGTTATTATAATCCTACAAATATTAATAGGGAAATTAGGCAATATTAACAATATTATTCAGCAATAAATTTAACAGTCAGGTAAAATGGACAAATTTCATGAATGATACCAATTGTGAAAATTGATGTAAGAATAAACAGAAATGAGTGACCTCATAATGATTAAAATAATTAAATTCATAACTGAAAACCTTTACACAAAGGAAACTTCAAGCCCAAATGTCTTCTCTCTTGAGTTCTTTGAAACGTTTAGAAATAAGTAATACCAAACTTACAGAAATACTTTCAGAGACTAGAAGAAGGAACACTCTCCAACTCATTCTATGAGACCTATGCTACCCTTGTACCAGACTAGACTCAGCTATTACAAAAAACAATCAATTCACTAATACCATCACGAATATAGAACAAGTACTTAAAAGTACAGTCATGCACCACTTAACAATGGGATATGTTCTGAGAAATGCATTGTTAGGCAATTTTTTTGTGTGTGAACATCACAGTGGGTACTTGCACAAACCTAGGTGATATAGCCCTCTACACACCTAGGCTGTACATATAGACTGTTGCTCTTAGGCTATAAGCCTGAATAGAATGCTACTGTATAAAATAACAGGAGATTAAAACAAGCACAAGGGAAAAAGATGCAATCAAGAGACATGTAAACATAACATGTATAAGACTTGTGTAGTGTAACATCATATTGTCCTTATAGCACACTTTTTTATAAGTAGGAAAGAGCACACTCCAAAATAATAATAAAAAGTACTAGGAGACATAAATAAATGGAAGCATATGCCATGCCCATGGATTGGAAGAATTAACATCATCAAAATGTACATATTACCCAGAGCAATTTATAAATTCAGTGCAATCCTCATTAAAATACCAATGATATATTTCATAGATATAGAACAAACATTTCAAAAATTTATATGGAACCATAAATGAACATGAATAGCCACAGCAATGTTCAGAAAGAAGAATGAAGTAGGAGGGATCACAATATCTGACATCAAACTGTATTACAAGGCCACTGTAATCAAAACAGCCTGGTACTGGCATAAGAACAGACACATAAATCAATGAAACAGAATAGAGAGCCCCAAAATAAACCCATGTCTCTATGGTCAATTAATATTTGACGAAAGGGTAAGAAGCCTAAAATAGGGTAAAAAAGAACCTGTTCAACAAATGGTGTTGGGAGATCTAGACAGCTACATGCAAAAAACCAAAAAATGAAAGTTGACCACGAACTTATACCATATACAGAAATAAACTCAAGATGGATACAAGACTTAAATATAAGTTGTGACACCATAAAAGTCCTAGAGGAGAACATAGGCAGGAAAATCTCAGATATTCCACTCAGCAATATTTTCACCAATATGTCCCCTAGAGCAAAAGACATAAAGGAAAGAATAAATAAGTAAGACTACATCAAATTAAAAAGCTTCTGCATAGCTAAGGAAAACATTAGCATAATTAAAAGGGGACCAACTGAACAGGAAAATATATTTCCCAATATCTTAGACAAGGGTTTGATCTCCGAAATATATAAAGAACTCACATGACTCCACTACAAGAAAATAAACAATTCAGTTAAAAAATGGGCAAAGGACCTGAACAGACACTTCTCCAAGGAGGACATACAGAGAGTCCAGACACATATGAAAGGATGCTGAGCATCATTAGCCATCAGGGAAATGCAAATTAAAACCACAATGAGATACCACTTCACACCGATCAGAATGGCCATCATACACTAATCTACTAACAACAAGCATTGGAGAAAAGGGAACCCCAGTGCACTGGTGGTGGGAATGTAGACTGGTGCAACCACTGTGGAAAACAGTATGAAATTTCCTCAAAAAACTAAAAAAAGAACTGCCTTTTGGCCTAGCAATTCCACTGCTTGGATTATACCCTAAGAATCCTGAAACACCAACTCAGAAGAACCTATGCACCCCAATGTTCATAGCAGCACAATTCACAATAGCCAAGGGCTGGAAGCAATCTAAGTACCCATCAGTAAATGAGTGGATAAAAAAACTGTGGTATATTTACATAATGGAATACTACACAGTGGAAAGAAAAAAGGAGCTACTAGCCATCAAGACAGCAAGGATGGAAGTGGAGAGCATTATGCTAAGTGAAATAAGCCAGGTGGTGAAAGACAAATACCATATGATCTCACCTATAAGTGGAACCTAATCAACGAAACAAACAAGCAAGCAAAATATAACCAGAGACATTGAAATAAAGAACAAACTGACAGTAACCAGAAGGGAGGGTGAAGGGCGATAACTGGGGAAATAAGTAGAAAGGTCTTCAAGGAACATATATAAAGGACCAATGGAAAAAGCCAAAGTGGAGAAGGATTGAGGGTAGGGGGTGAGGGTGGGTGGGAGTGGTGGTAGGGAAATGGAGACAACTGTACTTGGGCAACAACACAAAATATACTGTATAGTATAGTAAATACATAAACCAGTAGCAGTCATTTATTATTATTATGAAGTATTATATACTGGACATAACTGTACAAGCTATACTTTTATACAACTAGAAACACAGTAAGTTTATTTATACCAACATCACCACAACACGTGAGTAATGCATTGTACTACAACCTTATGATGAGTGCAGTGGCACTAAGCCATAGGAATTTTTTAAGTCCATTATAGTATTATGGGACTACTGCTGTATATGTGGTCTGTTTTTGCCCAAAATGTCATTATGCAGAACATGACTGCACTAAAAAATTGATCCCAGCTATACACAAAATGATAATGTATCATGATCAAGTGAGGCTTATTCCAACATTACCAGGCTCATTCAATATTTGCATATCAGTCAATGTGAATCACAATATGAAAAAAGTAAAAAGAAAAATCATATGACAAACTCAGTAGATGCAGAAAAAGCATTTGTCAGCAATTCAACACCCATTTCTAATAAAAAAAAATTCTCATTAAAAATGACATCTACAGCCCTAACCAGGTAGCTCAGTTGGTTAGAGTGTTGTCTGTATATGCCAAGGCTGTGGGTCCAATCTCTGTTCAGGGCACATAGAAGAAGAGACCAATGTATGCATCAATAAGTGGAACAAATCAGTCTTTCTCTCTCTCTCTCAATTAAAAAATATTAAAGAAAGGTTAAGAAAAAAGCATCCTCAAAAATAATTCAAAAAGGACATTTACAAAAATCCTACTGCTAACATCATAGTTATTAATGAAATACTAAATGCTTCTCTCCAAAATCAAAATGTAAAGCTGTCCACTCTTAGTGCTTCTATTCAACTCTGTACTTGATGTCCTAGAGAATGCAGTAAGACAAGAAAAGTAAATAAAAGACCTATTTTGGAAAGTGTCTGTTACTTTTCTAACAGCATTGAAGAGATTTTTCTGCTTTGCATGATTAATTTTTGTATATTTGAGCTTAAGGCCTATGAGATTAAAAGTACTATTTCTAGTACTTTTTGATAGATTAATTTTTCCTTTCAAATATGGTTTTATATTTTATAAGAAGTACAAAAACAGACCAGTTTCATCTATGCTTCAAACAGTGGTGTTTGGCAAAAGGTCAGTAAATGTTAGTTACTATTTTATTTATATTGGATATAATTTCAAATATAAATATGTGAAATTAAATTACATACACTACATTTAAAAAATGTTACAGTGTACATATATCTTATGGTAATGACTTTTCAGAGTCTTGAAATATGTAAGAAGACTCTGGAAATCATCTGTCAGGTCTGCTGTAAAGGAGACTTTTCTGGAGACAAGTCATTTTAGCCTTAGGGTCTTTATATGATTAAATTAATTCACACTAAGCTATTAATGTTGCCCTCTAAATGATTGTTTTTATTATTTCATTAAAGCATAATTTACATATGGTAAAATGTGTTAGTCTGTTTTGAAAAATGCATACAACTGTGTAAGCTACACCCCTATCAAAATATAGAATATTGCCATCATGTCAGAAAGTTCTGCGGTATCCCATCCTAGTCACCCCTCCCCCACAAGAGAACTATTGCTCTGTTATCACCACAGATTAGTTTTCTTTGTTTCAGAACTTCATATAAAGAAAACTACACAGTATGTTCTTTTCTGGGCCTGGCATCTTTCATTCAGCATAATGTCAATCTTTCATTTTTATCTTATTGTGGTAAGAACACTTAACATGAGATTTAGCCTCTTAACAGTTTTAAGTGTACAACACATTATTGCTTGTCCATGTGTCCTTTATACTTGTTCCTGCAAACCCTTCCCCTTTTCCCCTGAAATTCCTTTCACATGGACAAAAACAAGGTGGGGTGGAAATGGGAGAGAGGTGGAGAGTGCTTTTGGGGGGGGTGGGCTAGGATGGGAGTAAAAGACAGAAAACTGTACTTGAACAACAATCAAAATAAAAAGAGAATACAATATAGAGATATTTCAAAAAATTTTAAAAAGACAATACATTATTGTTCATTATAGGCACTGAATGATACAGGAGATCTGTAGATCTTATTCATCTTGTTTAACCGAAACTTCATATCTATTGAACAGCAACTTCCTATTTTCACCTCCCTCCCATCCTCTGGCAACCACCATTCTACTCTCTGCTTTTAAAAGTTTGACTACTTTAGATACCTTAAATAAGTGGAATTATGCAGTATTTGTCCTTCTGTGACAATCTTATTTCACTTAACATAATGTCCTCAAGGTTCATTCATGTTGTTGCATATTGTGGAATGCTCTTCTTTTTGAGGCTAAGTAATGTTCCATTTTATGTATACATCCCATTTCTTTATCCATTCATCTGTTGATGGATATTTAGGTTGTTTCCACATGTTTACTATTGTGAATAAATTTGCAATGAAAATTTTGTGTTAAAATCTCTTCAAGATCTTGATTTCAACTCATTTGGATATATACCTAGATGTAGGATTGCTGGACCATATGGCAGTTTTAATTTTTTGTGGAACCTCCATACTGTTTTCCATCATAGATTCACCATTTTACATTCCCACCAATAGTCCAAAGAGGGTATTACAGGATTAACCTGAAAAAAAATTGCATGAACCATCCAATACAGGCTCCATTGGTCAAGGAAAGATAGGCCTTCCTACCCTGTCACATTATAGGTAAGAATATAGGTGGCTGAATAATATTTTGAAATTTTAACCATAGTTCCTTTTTTTCAGTCATTCAGAGCCACCATTCCATTGCACATGCTTCAAATAGCAAGCCAGTTCTGTGGTAACTGCTTCATGTGAAAGATGTGACAGAAAGTAGAAACAACTCTAGATTTGTCTCTAGAGAGCCTAAAAAAGGAGAAAACTCCAGGCATAGATAAGAGTTTTCAGAGAAACTACAGGGCTCTTAGAAATGAGGAATACTGTCTGAGAGCCAAAAGAAAGCCACAAACTAGGGGGAGATGGAACAAGGCATTGGTATGATGAAGTCAGTGGGGTAGAGAGAGAGGAGGCAGGACCTGAGGAGACCAAAACAGAAATGAGGTTTGCACTGCAATGGGCTTCCATGAAGAGCATTATTCCACTGTCTAGGAGTTTCATAGGATTATACTGCCCATACTTGACCTTAGCAAGCACAGACTGTTAATCATACACAAGGGCTAAGCTAGCAGTCCTTCTCCTTAGTATCTCTTATAGATTTTCTTTTAACAACCACCAACACCACACCCAGTGACTACCAGGTGTAATGTTTGGCCAGGTGACAGTCAATGTGGAAAACATCTTAAGCAGGGTCCAAATACAGCAGGAACCTGAGAGAAGTGGGGGTGGCAATGTGGTGATATTGAAAGAAAGCCCTCATACATGTACCTATTAACTGAGAAGAACTAGATCCATCTTGAGCCAGGACATTGTTTAAATGCTCCTACCTTTCAATCCTTCCTCCCATGAAAACAGCAAATAGAGAACCATCTAGCTAAGCAACCAAAGTCAATTAAAAAGCAAGGTTTTTGCTTTTCCTTTTCAAAACTGCTAGGATCTGAAGGTATTATAGTTAGATGTCATGCCATTTCAGAGACAAAACATAGACCATATTTTTTCAGACCATAAGATGCACCTAGGTTTTAGAGGAGGAAAATAGGGAAAAATTTTTGAAGCAAAAAATGTGGTAAAATATTTAATAACATAAATAACATAATATTTCACCAATGTAAATGTAAAGAGAACTCAACAGCAGCATTAACAACCATTATTCCTTCCAAATTGGGGGGTGCGTCTTATAGTATGAAACATATGGTATATTTTAATTACAATTAAGGACATTACTGTATGTGTATAACATAGATATAGGGCCTCTATTGTTTTAAGGAGTATTATGTAACAGTGGTGGAAAGCAATGTGGTATAAGGAAAGAATATAATCTTTGCAGCAGACCAATGTTCTAATCCTAGCTCCAGTACTTATCAGATGTTTGTCACTGGACAAGTTACTTAAACTGTATGAGCCTCAGTTTCCTTCTCTATTAAGTGGGACTAATATTACTTTCTTTGCCAGGTTTTTGTGAAAACTAAAGACAATAACCTGATACTTGGTACTAATCTACTTATTACAATACCTAGACCATAGAACACATTTAGTAAGTGGAATTATTAATGAAAAACCTTTCTCCCAAAGTGCCACCATTAAAATTTCACTTGTTTGGGTTAAAAAGCCCCTCACTTAAACTGAAGCATTCCCAGCCAATGTAGTAAAACACACAATTTGCCTTGAGCACCTACACTTGGACTACTCTTTTTATGCCCTTTTGTCCTTATATTGGTATGTGGTTAGACAGAGAGAGATGAGAGAATTCTTGGGAGAAAATGGAACAAAGAAAAATTCCCATATCTAGTTTAGATTTGTGACTTTGGAAGTTGGGTAATAGATGTGACATATTTAAGAACTTATTTTTCTACAAAATGGAGCCAAACCAGACATACAATATAAATTTTCCTGACGTTATGATAGAATTAGTGCCTTATCATTTAAGTACTACTCTTTAAATATGACTAAAAATATATATGTATGTGTCTTCCCCCAACTTTGTATATTTCTGATTACCTTAATCATTCATTACTTTCTCAAACATTACAACATAAAAATGAGGAACGGCTTTTAGTTAAGAAAATTTGCAAGAGAGGACATAATAATGTGAAACAGCTGCAGCCATGAATTTTATGAATGCTTTGTTGAAAATAACATTAAATGGCAAAATCAGTTCCCAGATTAACTGCAGTGATTTATGCTGTGTGGAAAATTCATCATTCCTACTTATCTATGATGAGAAGAAAATGAAATAACTTACCTTAATTTTGATTGGGTAGATGCCATCATCACCATCTTCTTTTTAAATTTTATTTTATTGTTGTTCAAGTACAGTTTTCTGCCTTTTCTCCCCTTCTCTCCCCACCACCCAAGCCATCTCCACCTCCCTCCCCTGATTCTTCCCCCCTTGGTTTTG
>JAPYXV010003654.1:0-12049 GCA_028533065.1 Trachops cirrhosus
TCCCCCCCTTAGTTCATGTCCATGGGTCATATATATAAGTTCTTTGGCTTCTCCATTTCCTATGCTATTCTTAACTTCCCCTGTCTATTTCTTTTTACTTTTTAAATGGGACTACAAGTGTTGTAATGGCTGAGGGGAGGGGATATAAGGGGACTAATTGGTAATGGAAAAAAATACAATAAAGATTAAATTAAAAAAATAAATGGGACTACAAGAAATATTTAAATTATATAAGTGGTTTGCATTATACTTTTTACTAAACAATGTTGCCAAACTTCTTAGGTTTCTGTGTTTTTCTTCTTTAATAAATCCACCACTTACCCTTGCATTCAGTAATTATGCAACAGTATTTATTGTGACTCTACTAAGGGCCAGTTTCTCTTCTAATAATCCCTTACTGATAAAATAGACTATGTGATCATCCGACTCCATGATAACAAGAGGGAGGTCACGTGATATAGGAACTAAATTTTATGACAAGATTTTTGTGTGTGTGCAAAGAATCTGCTAGGATACGGTTGAGAATTGACTATAATGTGACATTCTGAACCGTGTTTTGAGAGCCACAGAAGCTGGGGCCTGTCATTAGGAAGAAAGAAGAGGACACAGAGTTATGGAACGTTAAGAAATGCCTATGTCTTATCCCTTGGACCTCAAGGCGGAGGCATTTTGACAATGCCTGTGAATGAGCCAGGGCTTCCGTGCCTGTAGTGATCGTTCTAAAACAGGGACACTCATCCTTAAGAGCACTTTAAGGTTGACTTAAAGGGACATGTTACTGAAAAATGCAAATACTGAATAGTACTTATAAACCATCCTCCTACTTCCATTATCATTCAGGGAGTTTATACATTCAGAATTCTCATTACTGTTTTTTTCTTTTGTAGAATAAACATAGATGGCTCCTTTGCAACTTCCGTCCATACATGTTACTCTGTCCTTCTTGTGTTCAAACAGTTCTTTCTGACATAATATTAATTCTGCATATATGTAAAATCTAATTTTAAAAGTACAGCTAATTACACATGAATTTAAGCAAAATAAAAGCAAAGTCTTCAAATAATGAAAGGCATTACTGAGTTTATTTTCTAATTTGGTTAAACACTCCAATTCTGAGTTTTCTCGTAAAACTTTTTTCCTGATATTGTTCTCCTTCCTAACTTACTTAATTTAAAAGAGTTTCTTCACCCTGGCTGGTGTGGCTCAGTGAGTTGGATGTCGTACCACAAACCAAAAGGTTGCTGGTTTGATTTCTGGTCAGGGAACATACGTGGGTTGTGGGCCAGGTCCCCATTTGGAGGTGTGTAAGAGGCAACCAACTGATGTTTCTCTCACACGTCCATGTTTTTCTCCCTCTCTTCCTCTCGCCCTTCCCCTCTCTATATAAATAAATAAATATAAATTTTTGCAAGAGTTTCCTCAACACCTTAGGGGTTCAGAATGCATCATCCCAAGATGAACCTCTGTGGTATGTGGATTTTTTTTTAGCTAAAGGCAGCCAAAACCCAATGGTCTCGCGAGAAACTTCTCTCCCTCCCTTAATTACCTAGCAGAATTTGAATTAGAGGTCTCATCCATAATAAGTGTCTATCAGAGCTAACCCTCTTTCCCCTGTCTATATGACAGGGGAAACTTCTCACTACTGAACACCACCATTCTTATTGCCTCGTGATATCCTTCTTCCCCTCTGAAGTCCAGGGTGCCTTTCCTCATCCTCAGTTCAGAATGTCATACCTACCTCATTTTCCGCTTCTCTCTTTGAACCTCTCATGTATGTGAAGTCTTTGACTATCTCAGGTATGTGGGGTTCCCACATGTAAATATGTATTAAATTTGGTCATTTCTGTCTTGTTAACCTGTGTCTATGGATTTAAATATTAGACCAGCTGAAGGAAGCTTGAGGGTAGAGGAAAGTCTCTTTCTTCCCTACATCTTTTAATTTCTCTTTTTAAATCTTCATATCCTTTTAAAAAGAGATATATCAATATTATTCTTTAACAAAATTAGTTTTTAATCCTCACCCAAGGATGTTTTTCATTGCTTTTAGAGAGAGGAAGGGAGAGAGAAACATCTATGTGAGAGAGAAACATCAATTGGTCGCCTATCGCAGGCTCTCCAACTGGGGATCGAACTCACAACCTAGGCATGTGCCTTGCCTGACCAGGAATCGAATCTGCAACCTTTCAGTATATGGGACGATGTTCCAACCAACCGTGCCATACCGGCCGGGGCTCAACATTGTTCTTGTATATTAAAATTTACTATAAAAAGTTTGCTGTAAAAATTATAAAAGATCAAAAATAATATTCCTATTGTCTGACCCCCAAATCCTCTTCATCATTTAAAAAGTATTGCCTACTCATTCATCTCTTGGTTCTTTTCACAAGAAGTGTAATAAAATACTTTGAACGTGACAGAGTTCATTCCGGCACTTAGACATGTACATTTCCAATCCATTGATTTTTTTCCACATGAGAAGTAAAAGTGTAGTAGGCAAATTACTAGTCCAGCACAGTTAGACCATAATATCTGTGTGATTTCTTTCCTCAAAAACACATGGGAAAAAAATTCTCATAGACCTCTGCCATCAGAAATCCTGAAACTGAACAACACAGGAAAATGTTCATCCTCATCAACCAAACACAACAAACAGCAAGTGTTATTCACGAAGAATAAAATCTTTGTGATTTTATATATTTGAGAGAATGGACGAAAGCACTTTTTTTGTAAGTTAGCACTATTTGTTTTATAATTTGAGACTGCTGATTAGCTAACACAACTAAGATGAAATAGAAAATACACTAAATATAATATTCCTATAATGTAATTGTTTAGGATCTTAGGTTATTAGGCAATATTCTTAATGATGTTTAAATTGTTTTTAATCCAAATTAGCGGTTTATGACTTAGATGACACGTTTGTTCTTCAGAGGCTATATCACAATCCCTTATATCATAGGCTTGAATTACTTCGAACGTCTAGGACCATAATGCCCTACTTACCTCGCTCATTCAGAATGTTATCAGAAGCAATATTCATTTGAACTGTTTATTTCAGAATATATGCGCATGCTACATAGTGAGCCATACCTAAATATCAAGGGAATATTACTCACATTTCAAATTGTATTTCATTCTTCAAAAGTCAATTACGATAATAAAGTCAGTAATAAAAAACATTCTGTGTTGCCTTTATTCTTAAGCGGTAGACGCTAAAGTCAATTTGACTTGAAAACTTGCATATAGAAACCAAACATTACCATTTTTTTGGTGATAAACAATGCTCCAGATTCCTGAAGAGATCATGAGAGAAAAAGCTAAGCCCACATTCATTGTTACTAAATGTACACATTTTCCTTCAGTATCAGAAAAACACATGATTGTAAAGATACTTTTAAAAATTTATCAGAAGCCTGCTTATAAAAGGAGAAAAAATCTTTAAAAAAATCATAAAGTTCTAAGCATAAAGAGATGTTAGCAATCAAGATGTTAACAAATTTGGGGAAGGACTTCCCTGAGTTATGTGTGGCCGAAGCGGAGATCTGAGATTCACTGACTACTTGACCTTCCCGGGATCAGGAAGCCAGGGTTCTACTGAGCTGTGTGGTTCCTTTTAATGTGGAATAATATTTAATAATGATCTTCCAAGTTCTACTGTAATAGTTTGATTTATAACAAGAAATATATATTTGGTCTTGTAACTGCACAGGAGCTTCGTTTCTTTAATATGACTTTTTCCTTAATCTACACGAGCCTTGTCCAGTCTAATAGCAGCGTGACACCCATTTGCCTCCTTTCCACTAGGCAGGGGTGTCGAACTCACGTTCACTGGGGGCCACATCAGCCTCATGGTTGCCTTCCAAGGGCTGAATGTAATTGTAGGACTATATGAATGTAATACTCCTTAACTAGAGGCAAGGAGGTCCGTGCTACAGCCAGGCAGATACAAGGTACCAAGCTGGATGAAACAAGGTGGAGGGCCTTGTGTTTGCCACCTAGTGGCCAGATCATTCAACATTTGCACACACCCCACACCTACTCCGTCCTGTAGTCCCTCAATCCTTATGCCCTTTGGACATCAAGTTCTGGTCAGCATCAAACTGTCTTAGGAACAAAACCCCAGGTCTGTTGACCACAGAAACAGAGCTTCCAGTCAAACTAAAGAGAACATCTTAACTACAGCTGAGTTTTAGCCCCAGGCCCATGAAAGCAGAAAGAACCTACTGACCACACCCTAGGGAAACAGGACAGATGCTTGACCTCAGGACCTGATACAATCATCAACTACTCCCTACACTGGCCCCAGCCAATCACAACCCCCTTAGCTACCCGGATTAATAATTTTTCCCTTATATAATCTGTCCCCATGTGGGCCTCTGGGGAGCTAGGTTTTAGCACACCAGATCCCCTGTGTCTCTGGGCTAGGTTGCCTTAAATAAACCTTTACTTTATTTGCTGCAAACTCCTGTTTGTGTTTCATTGAGCTTTGATGTGTGCAGACAAAGGATCCCCTTTAGTTCAGTAACACTCTTCTGTTTCTGGCTCAGAGTTCCTCAAGCCCTTGGAATTTTCAGTGATAAAAGCAATAGAGATATCTTTTTTATGTTAATGAGGTGACTTTTAGAAAGCCCTTAGGTAACTTCAGGGTGGGGACTGGTTGCCAGGAGATCAATGATGAATAGAGGGGTGGAACTTTCAGTCCCACTCCAGATCTGGGGGAAGGGGCTAGAGGCTGTAATCACCAATGGCTGATAACTTAAGCAATTGTGCTTACGTAATGAAGCTTCCATAGAAAACCAATAGGACTGAATGTATAAAGCTTCAAAGTTAGTGAACACAAGGAGATTTTCGGAGAGTGGTACCCCTAGAGAGGGCACCCCACACCTTGCCCTGTGCCTCTGTTCCAACCAGCTGTTTCTGAGTTATATCCTTTTATAATAAAACCAGTGATCTAGTAAGTAAAATGTTTCTTTGAATTTTGCCCCACCCTGGATGAACAGATGCTTGTGCAACTGTGTGTGGCTGAGAAACTCTTGCCCTGACTAAAGATGGCTGCTGAGGAGGGTCAAAAACACTGGGGAGCTGATGAAAATGGTGGACACTGATGCAGCACAGGAACAGCTGGACTCTCCCACTGGCTTCCTGAGCACATGGGATTGTGGGAGAGCCCTTTTTAATGCAAAGGTGCAGAGAGGCTTTTGCTCTTGGTCTAAGGGGTTCAGGACTCTCTTGCTTTGGAGCTTGGTGCAAGTTGTCTCTCTGGGATTTTGGCATTTGGATGCTTTCAGCCTCTGACCCTGCTCCCTGCATGGACTGGAATGCTCATGGGACCCACCAAGTAGATGCAGGACCCACCACGGGCTTAGACCCCCACATGGTTGGAAGCCCACTGCTGGAGGCTGGGTCCCACGTTGGCATGCATGCCTCCATGAGCTCCAGCCTCTGGGACTCTATGATCCAGTGCAGCGTGGCACATGGGTCCTGGACCACTACATGGAAGCTGAGAACAACGCACCCCAGATCCTGAAAGAGAGTGCTGCTGCGAGAGGATGGTGACTCTGAAATCCAGGAATGCACATTTCAGAGAGGATGGAGATATGTTTTTGTAACAGGCTTAGAGGACAGATAAGGAAATGGGGAACTTCTGGGCATCATTTTGGCTTATAGTCTTTCGTGGAGCAAGAGAAGTTCCGCGTCTCGTGGAAGAGAGGGGCTCAGAGCAGGAGTACTCTCAGCCCCCCGCCCCCCAAAATTGAAACCCTGTTAATAAAAATCTGTTTTCTTCAATGCAAATTATTGAGTCATATATAAGGGCACCAAGCGGCCAAATCCCATTCTGCATGGTTACAGGATCTGACGCTGTCCCTGGGCAAACAGCATGAGAACTGAGTTGAATTCTAGGATACCCAGCTGGTGTCCCAGAATGGCTTGTTCATGTGCAAATCTCATCGCACTAAGCGTTCCCAGTTGATGGGACATATATTTTTAGGAAATACATTTAATAAATTGTTAATTTTTATTGGAATTTTCAATTCAAATGTAACATTATGGAGTTTTTAAAACCCTCATATTTTAAATTATGATTTTATAAGTTTTCTTTAATCTCTTATCCCTTTATTACTATTTATTTCTCATTTTTCCCTTGTTTATTTTTCTGTATAAACTTCAGAACCAGCTTGCCTAACTCCAGAAGAAAATGTTATTTATATTGGAAGGTCATTTAATTTCTGTATTAACTTAAAAATATTAGATACTTTTACAATTTAACTCATGTTCTTCAGGAGTCAGGTAGGTCTTTTCTTTTGACTTACTTTTGTGTTTTTCAGGAAAGTTTTCAATGTAGGTTTTGAAATTTTGCCTCTTGATTTTTGGGTTGGAAATGGGTACATCTGGTCAATGATATCTTCTAGCTCATTATCACTTATATGCATGAAGTCTATTGATTTTGCATGTTAATTTTATATTCTGCTGCTTTACTAAATTATTTTACTGTTTGTATTGGTATTTGTCAATGCTATTGTTTGTGACTTTTCAGTTAAACAATCCCACCTAGAAATTGGGATGTTGTTACCTCTTCTTTTAACTGTTTTGCCTTGAATCAGTTTATCTTGTCTGATTGCGATGGCTGACACTTCCAATATAATGTTAAGTAGCAGTCAAGACAGTGGGAAAATTCTTACACTGTTCCTCTCTAGCCAGAATGTATTGAATGTGTCTTCATTTAGGAAAATGTGCTGACATTGGACTAAATTATATATACATACATACTGTAACATATTAGCCAAAATAACTGATAATTTGCATTTTTTATTACCCATTTTTACCAGGCAAGTGTGTTGAGTTTTATCAAATGTTAATTATGCATACTTAAATGTAAACAAAAAGTTAAGACCACTAGGTAATTTGAGAAATAACATCAAAAATGAAAGAGTTTCCCCAAATAAAACAAACTAGAAAGAAGGAGAACAGGAACAATGCAAGAAGCAAAAGAATTGTGGAATTATAAAGAAAATCCACAGAAAGTAAGAGACATGACTGCATTTTCTGAAACAAGATCACAAGGATGTAAACAATGATCACAAAGATGTAGTACAATACGAAATATTTTGATGTAATATCTTAAAAAGTGACTTCCCTTGAGCCATTTCTCAGGAAGCTACTACAGTGCTACAACCACGAGAGGAAACCCAGAAAGTTGACAACACAGGATCTAGAAGAATAGGGGCAAACAGAGAAGAGAAGTAGGGGGAGGTCTTTGGGGAGCAGCTGCATACCAGGGTCGAAAAACAAGTTCTAAAAGGAGTGATGACAACAGACCTGAGTTCTCATCTTAACTTTAACTCCTGGAACCTCTGACAATGAGAAGCACACCTTCTTCTTGATGCCCTCTGTCCTTCTTTGTCTGCTGTTTTCACTTACGCTGTAAATATTTTGCTACCCAGTACTCCACTCAGCTCTACCAGAGGTGCCCTATCTATTTCTCCAGTCATCAACACTAACAAACTGAATCATAAAGCCGTGTTTTCAAACCTGATCTTTGTTTTCTATACATTGCTTGTTAAATCCACTCAATTCCCATACCACATTGAACAAAACGTTGTGTAACCAAAGTCCATCAGCTCTCGCGCTCCACTCAGCAAAATAAAAGCCTGTCAGACACCACCAGCCTCAAGCATTTTGCTCAAAGGCATTCAATTCCTCTCATCTCACAACACTATAAATAGCCAATTCTAATTAAATGTTTTCCATATGCCAGATATAATTCTAGTGCTGGGCGTGCAGAACATCTCTTAATCTTTTAAATAAATATTTGATGGGGAAGTAGAGGCTCAGACAGTTTAGTAATTTACTCAAGTTTATACACATTAAGTGCTGAACAGGAAACTAAAATGCAGGCTTCTGATTCCAGTGTTTGCCCTCATACTGATTTCCCGAATACCTCATAACCACATTCTACCAAATATTTCAATATCTAAAACCAAAGTAGTAAATATTTCCCAAACATGCCTCTCTCAGTTTCGATACCACTATGCCTAGTGTCCTGCGACAATATCTTGCTCCCATCAGATTCATTCCTTGTCCCCCTTTCCCAGTCATTAACCAAAGCTTGTTGTTTCCATCTATCCAGCCAAGTCATGTCCGTGTATATCACCCTGGCCTATCCAGACTTTGCCATGACTTGGTGGATAGGTTCAAGGAAATGTGGGACCTGGAACTCAGTGTTACAAATCACATTTGGAAGTTGTACACTCAACAATCACGTCCTGAGTGCTTCCTGAGGTTCAAGCCCACTGTTAGGCCCTCGGTGGGGGTGATGTTTGAGGACATGAAAGCAGATGACGGAGAAAGTGATGACAGAAGAAAGGACTGAGATAATGGCCAATGTGAATGACTTTGTTTCCAGGTTCCCTCTCTATTTCTTCCCCATTTCCCTTCATTCCACTCATTCAATAAATATATGTACACCAGGGCATATACTATAGGCTGTGTACACAGTAATGATTGAGCCAAGGTTTGGACCCTCAAGGAGCTTAGTGGATAGATGTGAAATGTATGTAAGCAATACTTACAATGCTATTAACATCGGCTCTATATAGTGATTACTATGAAGAAGGAAGCAATCAAGCCATACCCACTGACGTATGGCCACCCACCCTAGATCACAGGACAGGCAAAGATCAATTGAGTTAACACTGATACAAATGTGATTGATAGACACACACATTCACACACACAAACAGTAACAGATGTACTCTATAACTTTCATTTTTTTCCCCTAAAAATTTAGATTGTTTTATAACCTTGAGGTTAATTTCAGGAGCTGAAAATAAAAACTTCTTTCCATGCAAACATACGAAAACTAAAATTCGTTTCATGACATCTCATGTGAAATTTACCTGTGCTTTCCCACTAAATCCTCTCCTTTGATAGACTTATACCAGTAAACAGCCATCCCTTCCCATCCTTGCTTATCTTCAGGCCGAAAGGGATTGCTCCACTTTCTCAATCTCCATATCTAGTCCAACAACACATCCTGTTATCTCTACTTTCAAAATGTATTCAAAGTATGACCATTTCTCTCCAGGTCCATGGCTGCCAAGCTAGTCCTAGACACCCATACACCCCACCCCCACCCACCTTGGATTACTACATGATCTCTCCCTCACCTCTCTCCTACCTTTACATCCTATAGTGTAATTTATACTGCTTCCAGCTACCGCTTACATCTCTCCATCTCCTAATCTACCAAAATAGAGAAGCCAAAGGCTCTGTCACAGTCAGTAAGGCCCTACCGGATTTGTTTCCCTAATACCCCTTCACTGGAAGTTCATAATAGCTCTAGTCACTCCAGCCAGCATGTTGGCCCCCGAACACATATGCCGTCCTCAGGACCTTTGTATGTGTTCTTCCTCCTGCCCAGAAATTTCTTCTCCAAGACACCTGCATGATCCATTTTCTTCCTTTCTTCAGGTTTTTTTTCCTTTTTTTAGAATTTTTTTTCGGATTTTATTTCTTTAGAGGGAAAGTGGAAGAAAGGAAGAGAAACATGGATGTGTTGGAGAATCATTGATTGGTTGCTTCTCATATGCCCCCAACCAGGGACCTGGCCTGCAACCCAGGCATGTGCCCCGACCAGGAATTGAACCGGCGACCCTTCAGTTCACAGGCCGACGCTCAATCCACTGAGCCACACGAGCCAGGGCATCTCTTCAGAGAAGTCTTCCCAGGATCTACTATATAAAATAGCAACATACCCTATTTGTATTCTTCCCTTCCCTTGTTTTTATATTTCCTCTTTGCACCCACCACTATCTGAAATTCTATACTCTAGTTGCAGAGAGAGTAAACAAACAAGTTGATGGATAAAGACAGAATGTCATGTAGTTTGCTGCGTGTTTCCTCCCTTAGTTTAGCTCATCCATTTCGCAGGGCCCTATGTTTAAAGGGATGTCTTCTCTTAGCTGCCACGTTCAAACACTTGGAGCAGCTGACAAGTAATAGGTACACGATAAATAAGTTAGTGAATGTGGACTTTATGTGTATTTTTATCACAGCACATTTCCTCAAATGTATATGATTGTTTTTGAAGGTTAGAAACTTAATGTGGGCACATAACGTTCAAAGTATTTAGCCTCTGACATAATACTTGCAGGTAACTTTCATAATAGGACCACTTCCTATAAAAATACCACCCAGAGAACATGTGTGTTAAGAGTGGGTTTTCTGGGGACCAGGAGACCTAAATCAAAGAAGGAAATATTGAGCACACTCATCTGTAATTTTCATTTGTTCTTACTAAATACCAGCTAACATTAAACCAAGGGGTGATTTCAGTCACATTTCTAATTAAGGGGTCTGCAGGCCCCCATCGATCAGCGGGCCACGATTCTGCACAAGACTGAAAGTGATTGCTTACTATTGATCAGAATCTGTCTACTTTTATTGTTTCTTCTCTGTGCACATAGAATTGATATCGTGAAATTAAGGCTTAACGTGGGAGAAGGATAAGCGAAGGACTTTTTAAAACCAAACTCTACGCTTCGTGGTCTAGGAACTTTAAAAATATGCCTAGAGCTGCATCACAGGACAGGTTTCTACTGCTGAACTTATGTCAACAGATTACTGTCCGATGCGACCTTAACTCTTTGTGTGCTCGCTATCATGATCATAATGTGACAGAGAATTCTAGAAGGCCAAAGGAACCTTGGTAAGGTCCAAAACATAACCCATTAAGCAGAGCACAGAGGGAGGCCTTGAGAATGCTATTAAAATGAAATTCTTCTGCAGAAGCAAAATAATGAACAAAAGAGAAATTTAAAGACAGTGTATATCCACTGGAAACATGAGGTAGACTTTAGTTATCAGTTCAAATCAGATATATATATTTTAAGACTTGTAACCTAAGACCATAATAAGACGTATAATAGATACCTGATTGGTAAGTTTTAAATCTTTCTGTGCCAGCCCAGTTGTATTATGGAGTATAGATAACCCAAGGTGGAACCCAACTTTAATCAAGCATAGTGATTCTGAGCTGGAAAATGTGAAAGACCATTCCTCATTGGGGGTTCACCAAATTCCTAGATGAGTTTCCCTCACACCTTTCCTACTACAGGCCTGATTAAATCACTGCCATTCTATGGCCGTGGTTCCCAAAGCCTTGACCCTGGGTCAGCAACATCAACATGGTTCTTTATTGTCATGTTCAAAAACCTAGAGCACCTGGCATGTAATAGGTGCTCAATAAATAATGTTAGTGAATGTGTACTATGGGTATGCCTGTCAAAGCATGTTTCCTTATATATAAATGATTGATTATGAAGGATAGGGACTTAAGGCACAGACAGAATATTCATAGTATTCACTGCCTGACATAATAATTGCAGGTCATTTTAATAACAGAAACAGCCCTGGCTAGTGTGGCTCAGTGGATTGAGCACCGGCCTGTAAACCAAAGGATCGCTGGTTCGATTTCCAGTTAGGGCACATGCCTGGGCTGTGGGCCAGGTCCCCAGTAGGGGGCGCTTGAGAGGCAATCACATAATGATGTTTCTCTCTTTCTCCCTCCCTTCCCCTCTCTCTAAAAATAAATAAATAAAATAAAATAAATAATAGAAACATGTTCCAACTAGAAACTTATTAGAAATCCAAGTTCTTGGGCTCTCCCTAGAACCACGAAATCGGACACTGGCTGTGGGTCCCACCCTTCTGTTTAACAATTCCTCTAGTTGAGCCTGCTGCAGCGTGCTGATGAGTATGTGAGATCCCAAACAACTCTACAAAAAAATATAAGCCACTTGGCATTTTCATTTTAGATCTGCATGTCTATTCCTTAAGTGTATAGTGCAGGCTTCAGAATCAATTTTGCATGGAGGATTAGTGGTTACAGGGTAGTCTAATTACTCCATCGCTGCCTATTGTTTTAAAACTTCATATTTTCCAGCCAGAAGTTCAACAGCAACACGATTAAAGCAATATTTCATTGTTGGCCCCACCCACCCCACAGCAATGTAGCTGTTGTGCCCCCTCTCACAACCCCAGATCTCAG
>JAPYXV010003655.1:0-12047 GCA_028533065.1 Trachops cirrhosus
CTTTTTCTCCACAACCTCTCCAACACTTGTTGTCTGTTGTTTTATTTATGATGGCCATTCTGACTGGTGTGAAGTGGTACCTCATTGTGGTTTTAATTTGCATCTCTCTGATAGCTAGTGATATTGAGCATCTTTTCATGTGTTTCTGGATCCTCTGCGTGTCCTCCTTAGAGAAATGCCTATTCAAGTCCTTTGCCCAGTTTTTAATTGGGTTTCTTGTCTTCTTTGAGTGGAGTCTTGTAAGTTCTTTATATATTTTGGAGATTCAACCCTTGTCTGAGGTATCGTTGGCGAATATGTTTTCCCATACAGTTGGTTCTCTTTTTTTTTTTTTTTTCCTGTTTTATACTTTTTTAATCTTCCTTATATATCAGGAACATTATAGGAAACCCATTGGTGGGATTGATATTCCCCTATTAAAAGTGATATATGCAAAAATAACACTACAGCATGAAAAAAAATCACGTTATAATGTCAAATGATTGATAGATTTAATTCCAGCCCTTCATGTTTTTAAGTGTCTATTATACATTGGGTTCAAAGTGTATGGTACAGACAGATGCAGTCTCAGCCCTCAAGGAGTATATAATCTAATGAGGACGATAAAAGCATAAAACAGTATGGCCCATAGTAGCTTTGAAAAAATTCACTCTTCAGTCCCTCAAAAGAGTGAGGGAGCCCCATGACTAAGGGTTTGAGTAGACAGTTATTTCTTTCTCTGAATTAGTTGTATGGGAAGGCCGAGAAGAAAGTGGCTCTCCTTTTCTCTTGAAAACAGCATATATCCTTTGGATGGGATTACATGCTCGCCCCATTTCTCAAGACTTCTCTGAGACATCGAATTTTACCACTGGAATGCGGCCTTCAAAGTTTGTCAGACTTCCCATCTGCTATATAGCCATTGGACCTATATTGCTTACAACATACTACATTATAAACAGCAGAAAACTCGAATACTGTTGGTTTAATCAATGAAGTGAGATCTGGGTTCAGAAGCCGTTTGGTCACAGGCTCAAAAACATCACCAAAGGTAACATTTCTTTCTGCCTATGTTTTCTCCATGTCTGCTTTATTTTAACCTGGCTGGACCTTGTGGATGCAAGATGGCTGCCCATAGTCCAGGGGCTCCAGGATATTTCCCCCCATAGAATATGCTGGTAACATGCCTTCAATTAGGTTTTTTTTTAAAGCACCTTGATTTTTGTGTACATGCTGGTTGTCTCTGAACCTGTCTTGGAATATGAAACAAACTAACAAAAATTTTCCCAAATGTCCCCAGCAAGTTGCTCTTTTCATTGGCCAAAATTGTCTCATGCCTACTGCTGACCAATAACTATAGCAGGGAATGGGACCATATTGACTTATTTAAGTTGGAATTAAGTTAACTTGCTTACATTGGAACCATATACTCCAGGAGGCAGCCAGGGCAGGGATGTGACCCTAAGAATGGGGTGGGGGTTTGGGGGTGTGTTTACCTAGGTAAGGTGGAGTAGATATAGGGAAGGCTACCACAGAATCTGGGATAAGTTCCACGGTGTAGTCATTGACGTCATGGAAATCCCTACCCACAAGCTACAATTGTCTTTTCCCGCTGGACAGCTCCGGTTGTAATAAAGTACGGTAACTGTATATTTGCAGGCACTCTACCTCCTTGGTTCCATATAAGTCTGGGCTCCAATGGCTCCTTCTGGCCATAGTTGTTACCCTGAAGGCGTTGGCTGCTTCTTCAATTCATTACTTCAGTGTTTCTCCTCCCTGGCTCTTACTGGTGTTTACTGCACTCAACCAAAAAAGTGAAAACACTGTCTGCCACTAGATAAAACATTACTTTCATCTCTGAAACGAAATGAATTGAGGTTTAGTTATTTTGTCTTCTTTCTATTCCGTTTGGGGATTCTTCAGGCCAAGTTCAGAACTTGCCCAAGGTAGTGGCTGTGGACAAAGAGACCGGCTTGATCCATTTCCAAGAACTTGTCTCGCTGTGCAGTTTGCTGTCCCTGAGTGGGATTCGGGTGGGGAGAGATGATTGTTGACATGGGATCTTGAGTGAGTGGAGTTATTTCGGAACCTGAACCTCCGGGCAGCTCTGTGTGGTCTGAGGGAGGTTTTGCTCGTTCTGCCTTCAGCTCAGCAACAATTTGACCAACCAACCCTACTCCACTGTGGATGGAGGTGGCCGGGTGTCCATCTTCCCCACGCACTCATCTTCTGTGCCCAGCGCTGCACAGCCTTCCGGGGCTAGAACCTCCCGGCCCCGATGAGCGCGGGTTCCAGCGTCCAATCGCTGCTCGCTCCAGAACAGCAGCCTTCAGGGCTCTGCGTCCTCGGGCTGGGTGGCCTGGCCAGTAGATCCAGATGGACGCGCAGAGGCGTCTCCGCCGCTCCGCGTCGGACCCGAGGCAGGAGGGGGACCAGCTTGGGGAGACGCCAGGGTGTCCGCTGCACCGCTCCAGGGGGCCCGGAGGAGGCGTTCTCAGCGGGCGGCCCGGCCCTGCTTCGCGGGGTGGCTGTGTGCATCTCTCGCCCTTCCCCGCCAGCCCGACTCCGTCCAGCCTCACCCCATCACGGGCTTTGTCCACAGACTGCTTGGCCGCCACTCCCTGTTCCCGCCGGCTCCTCCCCGCCCCCTTCCCGCGGGCCCTACTTCCTCGGCGCAGGCGGCGGGAGGGGGCCGGCGACGAAGGGGTTAAGCCGGGGCTCTTCCCGGCGCGGAGGGATCCGGAGCCGAGCCGAGCGCGGTGCTGAGGCCGCCTCAGCGAAAAAAATGTCCGCCTGAGGAGACCCACAAGTTCTATTCGGGGGGACCGCCAACCCGCCCCGGGGAGGAAGGGGCGGCTAGGCCCTAGAGCCGCCTCCCCCGCCCGAATCCGAGAGCTCGCGCGGGGCAAAGTGAACCGAGCCGCCGGGCGGTGCAAGGGGAAGCCGGAGCCCGCTCTCCCGGCCAAAGTGAACTTTAATCGGGGTGGTTGGATGCGGAGACGGGGCGGCAGGTAATTGCGGACTGGCAAACGGGAGGGGGACGCCTTGGCGGGGTTGCGGAGCGCAACCGCGTCCCGCCGTAGCGGAGGCGTCCCCGGCCCGCTCCCCAACTCCGCACCCCTTTGTACAGAACGAACCCGGGGTCCCCTCCAAGTTGGGGAGCGGAGTGGGGGCGGAGGCGAGAGTCGCGGGCGGCCAGGCCCGCGGGCGGCGCGCTCGGCCTGCATGCCCCATTCGGTTCTCGGCTCGGGCTCCGGGGTCGCGCGGGAGAGCGGGCTGCTTCGGCCGCCAAGCCATGCCAAGCTCATTGTTCCGCAGGTCCGCGGCTGTTTGTCCGCACGCAGGGCAGCAAAAGTGGGAGGAGGTCGAGCCGGGGAGGAGGACGACGGGCGAAAGCGAGACTAGTTGTTGGTGTTTCTGTTTTCTTTTTGAAAACGCCTCTTGGACGCGCAGAGGGTGCTTTGCGACCCCCCCTCCCCGCCCCGGGCCCGCCGGGAACGTCCGGGAGGCGGCGGCCGCAGACGCGGGCCTGCGAGCGGCGCGTTCCCTGCAACTTGTCAGTTCTATTGTTGCCGAGCCTGTGAGTCACTTCACGTCTCCCCTTGCCGCCGCTCCGCTCGCTGGACGCCCCAACGCCCCTCACCCACCCCTCGACACCCCCGCCCTGGCCGGACCCCGCGCGCCGAGCTCCGGGCCGCGGCGAGGAGTAGGGGGCGCCGCGGAGGGAAAAGGGACCGGCTCCTTAACTTGGGGGAGCAGCGGTGAGTTGCGGGAGCCACCGCGTCGCTCCCGGGCCGCGCGGAGGAACGCGTGGATTCACCGACCGGGTGCGAGCTCCGGCTCTTTCGTCCCCCGACCCGCGCGGCGAGGGGGACGAGTTGGATACTGAGAGTCAGCCCCGCTCTCTAGCTCTTCCACTAAGCCCCTCTCCATCCCTTTGGTGGTCTCTCGCTGAGCCTGGTTCTTCCTCTACCTTAGGACCTGCTAGAAGTGGCCCAAGATGAATCCTCAGCAGCAGCGCATGGCCGCTATAGGGACCGACAAGGAGCTGAGCGACCTGCTGGACTTCAGTGCGGTATGAGAGCTTTCCGCGGCATATTGGGGTTCTGGTGAGGTTTATAAAAAAAAAAAAGAAAAAGGGAAAAAGAAAGAAAGAAGGTGGGGGGAAGCGACGTGGAGACTAGGCAGCGTGAACTCCCTTTGCTTTGAGCAGTAGTTTTCAGGGCTGTAGTCCAGCTCCCCCAAGTTGGACACCTGAACTTTGATGTAATGTCTAGACTTGCAGATTTAAAACTTTATTGCCGAAGGGGTCATTTGTTTTAACCAGTTAAAGGGAAAACAATGTAATCTTGAGCTGTGGTTGACTCATCTTCTAATCCTGAAGATTATTAGGGATTTTGAATTTCATGTGAAAAAGAAAATTATTTTTTCTTCAACACTCCTAACCATTTTTCTCCCAAAGGTGTGGTATTTGAAAGATGTCATTTACGAGAAAGCAAATCAAGAGCTAGAATTTCCAGCCTCTTGAGCTGAGTACTTTTATGATACACATATACCATACATGTGTATGTGTATGTTTGTGTGTGTATATGTGTGTATTTAAAATTTTGTACATGGTAAGTAATTGAATGACTTAAAAGTATCTGCTGAAACCAAAGGGCCTCTGCCTTTATTTCTGATGGGTCGAAGTTCTGTATTAACTGCTGTTAGGAGTCAGGACCAGTATCTACTTTATAAAATTTATAAAGGACCTTTAGTGTATGTAGTAGTTTCATTGGATATGATTTTGACTGTGTATTTAGTTGTAATGTAAATGTAATGAGATCAAATTAGTTACAAAGTGAAAATAATTTACTGTTATTTACTATTACAGAAATTTACTATTTAAACTTAGTAATCTTAGAATCTCTCATTTAAGTGACTGGGATATTCTGCAGGGTGGAATATAACCAGTATTTCCAAGAAGTGTTAGGTAATAGTATCACTTAGTGTATTTGCGTTTCTGGTTCTAAATGTACATTCCAATTTTATTTCAACTTACTTCTGGAATATAGTAACTAACTAATGACTTCTTGGTTTGCAAGGAGTCTGGAAGAATTTCAGGACTAACATACTTTTTGGTTATTTTGCAGATGTTTTCCCCACCTGTTAATAGTGGGAAAACCAGACCAACAACACTGGGAAGCAGTCAGTTCAGTGGATCAGGTAAGATTGATGTCTAAAATGAGAAACTCATATTTTGGTGGTATGATATACTTTAGTAGAAAAATATAAAGTATTTTGATATCTTTTTTCATGCTATTCTTTAATGTCCTATTAAAATTATAAATAAAAACAAAAAATAAAAATAAAAACAAAAAATAAAAATAAAAACAAACCAAGCCCCAGATGTGGGCTGTTGCTGTAAGGATCTGACATTTCTCTAAGAATTTCAATATAGATTTAATGTTTTTTTTTCTACGAATTTTTGAATTGAGAATTGTCTTGAGTACAAGGGATTATATCATGCCTCTATATTTAGAAAAGTACCAGAAGAAAATGCCCTGTGGTTCCTGTGTGGACTTTTATTTTAATGCTTATTTAAATATGTATTTTTAAATTTTGCTAATTTTTCAGCCCATCAGCATGATTAAACTCTGGGTTATAAACAATTGGTAAAATGTTATTTAATATATGCACATGAAAAATAGAATTGAGTTAAGCAATCATTAGTAAGACATTTATTTTAAAAGATGGCCATTCCCTTAGAAGTCTGCAGCAAATTAACAGTTTTGTGGATGGTTATTTAAAATGTTAATGGAATAAAAGTTACAAATAAATGAATAGGAGTTAGATTTATTTTTAAGTGATACATGTTAGATGACTGAAGAATTCTGTGCTATATTCAGATTACATTAGGATAATGGTTAAAGTAAGTTAAATTCGATTCCTGTTCCTATACTAGTGCTGTACTCTTTCAATTTACCTTCTGTATGTTTATAACTACTCTGCTTCATTTAACATTTATCCCATATTTCTTAAGTATGCATTTTTTGTTTTTCGAATTTACTTAAAACTCATGATTTGAAAAAAAATAAACATTCTGGAAGCAAGGTCCATTCTAGTGTACAGAAGCTGTAATTTTCTATTTAACTTAAATTTGTTCATTAGCACTCACAGACATGAAAACAACAAAAACAAAAACAAAAAACTGAAGCCTCATGGCTTTAGTATCATTTTAAGAAAACCAGCTGTCATATCTCTGGGCTGAAACTCTGTAATTCCTCTTTGACCGGTACTTTTATTTCCCCTAGTAAAGTGATAGTGATTTCTTAAGATACTGTGGAAGCAAAGCATCACAAAGGAAGGTTAAGTTAGTAATCGTTTTACCACTTCATACTGCTTTACATTTAAGAGATACTTCTATTTAAAAATCATACAATAACTTAATTTACTAAAATTTATTTTTAATGATGAAATTGCAGCTTATGGAGAAAATAATATGCTGTTTAATATTTTAAATAAAAAAGGTACTTTGGATTGTAAATACCCTAAGGCTAATACTATCTTTAATAAGAAGGATCATAAAATGTCAGCCAAACCCCAGCTCTTCTCCTGCCTCCTTCCTTTTGACAGTCTTTTGAAAATTGTCACTTTTTGGGAAGAGGGGAGAACATTATTAGTTAATGTAGAAGAAGCCTATATTCCCTTTTTTCACTGCTGTTTTGAGTGTATCTCAGTTTTTGCAACAAATAATTCATTCTCAAGAACTTTCAAACTTACTTTAATATTTAGTAGGTGCTTAGTATATTTCATTAATGAATAGTGATATATTGCTGTTTCAGGATGTTAGTTTCAGCTTGAATTATGGAAAATATATTTAGTTGACACTAATTGATATCAAGGACATGGACTTCAGAAACTTGATATTATAAATACTTTCTGTTTTTAGAATAAAGACAATCTTTTCACTTTTTAAAATTAAGAAGGTGTGATGGTTTTGTAGTCTGTGAAATTAACAAGTATGTGAACTTGGTTTGTATGACAAACATGGCATTGCAGAAGTAGGCCCTTCTTTCTGTAGCTTACATTATATGAAGAAAAAGATGTTTTTCTACATTGTAGAAGTGGTCATACAGTATTTGATCCTTTGGAGTAGGAAATTTTTAGTTTTAAAACTGTTAGACTTGTCATTTATCCATTGAAAGTTTGAATTTCAACACCTATTTAGTGGACATTGTAATTTTTATCTGTATGATTTGTTTTAAATCTAGAAAAAAATTGAAAAGGTTTAACCTTAATTAGTTTTGGGGAAGGGAAAATGGCATGTGATTATTTTATATCAAAGTATGTATACTAGTAGGTACGGTTTTTCTGTAGGCATTTCTTGTCTTAAAGGAATATCTAAAAGAAATTGGTATAGCTACATTTTATTTCTATATTTTATTGAATTCAAATAATCTGTCTTGATATCAAAGGATATGTAATACATCCTAATGCTTGTTTGTTTGCAGCTTATAAGGATCTAAAGATCTGACTTTCCTTCTGAAGAGCTGACTTAAAGATTAGCGTTTTCTTCCCTTTAGAGTATCATTTGTAAAACCCTAAGCTTTTGCCTCATGGAAGCTATAATTGTACAGTATAATTTCCTTTCTTGATTATTTGTCCTTTTCAGGATGATTTAATTTCACAGTAGGATTTTTTTGAGAAATAATATATAACACTTTTGGAATTTTTTTAAAGCTGAAGACATATGATATATGCTAGAGTACATGATGTTATTTTTAAAATCTTATTCCTAACAAAACAAGTAACTCATATGATAGCTGACAGTTCATCAAAAGTCACTATGGAAAAGATGAATGTGCATTATTTACTATTACTTGTTAGTCTTGAGGAGTCTGTTGAAATGCAGTTTTTTTTCCATCACAGTGTTTGTTTGTTTGTTTATTTATTTATTTTTGCGTAACAAGCCTGAATTTGTCTGTATAGTATGATAGAGTCTGTGAGGTGTTCTTAACAGTGACTTTGAGAGAGGTGTTTCTTTAGGAGTTAAAGGTGAGGCACTGTGTTAGGGTACTGCATAAGAGGAAAGCTTGTTGAAAGGATTGACAGAGTGGAAATAGTTCAGGTGTTTAAATACACTGGCCCTTTGGGTTTGAGTATGTAGAACTAAATTGTGATACTGGATTTAATTTGTAGTAGTTTAATGTTTATGTGTTATCTGAAAAATTCCCTTTGTTAGTTTTTGAATACAAGTAATAAGAGATGTTGGGAGGGAGTGGGGTATATTTGTTATGTGAGCCATACTGAGTCTCTGTCTCTGATATTTCTTTCTAGAAAGTTATTTTAACTAGCGAGTACAGCTTTACTTTTCCTTATTCAAATCAGACTTTTATAAGTTTTTGCCTAAGATTTTTGAGAATAACTGTAAGAACTAGTTTCTAGCTCTTAAAATTTTTTTAAAGATTGTATTTATTTTTAGAGAGGGGGAAAGGAGGGAGAAAGACAGGGAGAGAAACGTTGATGTGAGAGAGAAATATTGATTGGCTACCTCTTGCATGCATCCCGACTAGGAATTCATCCAGCAACCTAGGCATGTGCCATGACCAGGAATTGAACTAGCCACCTTTTGCTTTGCAGAACAGCACCCAGCCAGTTGAGCCACACTGGTCAGGGCTAGCTCTTAGATTTTAAAAGGTGTACAGTTTTTCATTTTTCAGATACTAATCAATTTTTGGAGGGAGAAATTTTTCATGTGAACATACAAGTTATAGGGCCAGAAAAATAAATTCTCATCAAATTGCTCGAGTAATTTTAAAAATTGAATTAATTTTCTTGTAGATTCATATTCAGTTGTAAGAAACAGTACAGATCCCGTGTACACTTACCAAGTTTCTCACAATGGTGACAACTTGCAACACTGTAGTACAATATTAACAGCTAGGTTATTGATAGTGATAGAGTCAAGATACAAAAACAGTTCCATTACCACAAGGACTTCTGGTGTTTCCCTTTTATAACTGCATCTATTTCTAAAGTCTGTGGGAAGATTATTAAATACCTATTTACCATGTTAAACATGGAATAAGCTTTTCAAATCTCCTGTACTATTAATTTGAAAATTTAAAGAAAATCAAGAAAGAAAACCAAAATTTACCAATGTAATTCAACTGTAATATAAGTAGAAATGATAATTTAAAATAGGGTGAAAACTAGGTTTGGTCTTTATATGTCAGGTATTTTAAGGTTATGAGTAGGATGTGGTTCATATTGTGTATCTAACAGTGTTGAAATTGATAATAACTATAACATATAGTAATACACACTTATTCAGATTTAGTGCGGTTATTTGGGTAACCAGACCATGTTAGACATTTGTTTCCAGCAAGTTGTAAATGGTGAGTGGAGTAACTGCAGAGTCAGCAGGTGTGTGAGGGATAATATAGTATTTTAGGATAAATATTTGTCTGCTGTTAAATAGCAAAAAAGTTTTTAGAGAAAATCTGTATATGAAAATAATAACTTGGAAAACAGAAATATTAGAGATAAGATTTATAACCATGAGTACTGTGTACTTTTCAGAACAGTTCTTGTTGTGTTCCTCTAAGTAGGCATTGGCTTTAAGGGATTTGAAAAACAGTTTGATTGGATCATAGTATTTTAGAGTTTGTTATATACAGAGTGGCATACCTATAATATTAATTATTTTTTTCTATTTTCATTAATAGTTTAAGCACAAGTTCAACTTTCTTTTAGGCTACTATTCTTTGGTATATTTTTTTTCAGTTTTTAAATAATTATCTTGGAATAGGAAGATAAAGATGAAGATCCTGAACCTTAAATATAAACATAGTTGTTTTCACACTTTAGATTTAATGGGACCACCTAGAATAATCTCTTATGAAAGCCAGCTAGTCTCTCTGTTCTTGAACAATTGGTAATCATGCCTGGAATGTCACTGCCTACTTAGTGTTGTCAGACTTGGATGACTGTAGCCATACGAGAGTAAAGTAACACTATTAGAAAGGGTCTTCTGAAAACAAACAAACAAACACAAACCTGTTTCTGGACAGTATGGCATACAGTTAAAAAATATGGGACTGCTTTTGGACATCACTTGAATATATTTTTTGGATGGGAATATTGAAAATACAAATCTCATGCCTTTGCATTTAGGGAATAAAATGAGAGGATATTTATTTAAATATATCACTTCAAAAGACCAATGAATGACTTTCTGCTTTTTAAAATAGTTGAGTCATATTAATCTCAGATTTGTCAGTTAACTGCATATTTATTTAGTATCTACTTTGTGTAGCCTCTTATTCTAGCAGCTTTTGGGAAGGTGGGAAATGGAAAAGGACATAGAGATCAAAAAAAGTGGAGGCATTTCATTATCTAGCTAGAAAGAAAAAATGTAACTTGTGAGGTAGATAAACTTTTGTAACATAAAAATGTCAACATCTGTGCATTAATGTAGTTTAAATTGAGTCCTTAGGAATATGGATGTGCTGAGGAGTCAAGGAACTGGCCCAAGGAAAACTCATAGATGTTGAATTTAGAGTTCACTTTTGACGATATGGAAAATGAATAAGGGAAGAGAAGAATTGGCTTCCTAGATGTTGAATAGTATGAAAAGAGACCCCAAAATGGGAATTTGGCTTGCTCCAAGGGCCTATAACTTTCAGGGAAAGAGGAGCTGGTTTTAATTGATGACCACTGCTGTATTCCTAGAGGAGCTCATAGTTATTTACTATTATCTGGAGCCTGACTAAGTGGGTTCTAATTCGAATACTTGCCCCTTAATAGCTGGGTGATCTTGGGTAAATTACTTAACCTCTCTGTGCTTCTGTTTCTTAATCTGTAAAATTAAATGAATAATAATTGCTATCCTGATAGAGTTGTTATGAATGTTGAATGACGAATACAGATAAAGCTCCAAGAACAGTGCCTGGCACATAGTGAGACTGTGGTGGAGTGGATTGTTAGTGACAAGACAATGAAATAAGGAAAGCATTTATTTTTCAGGAAGCTGTTGTGTTAATCTAGGTGTGAGCTGGTGAAGGTTTGGAGTTCCTATTTGTATAGGAGGTAGGAAGGAAAAAAATACCACAAGAAAGGAATTGACAGATTTGAAAGATTGGATTTATGTGGGTAACAGCAATGACCCAAGGTTGCAGTTCTGGCATAATTGGAGGATGGTAGTACTCTAGGAAGTAAAGATGCTGAATTGTTTTGAGCATTTTAAAATTTACACAACCTGGGACTTTCCTGGTTAATTTGGGGATTTATGACTGAAGAGTGCAGAGAGATGAGTTAAATAAGGATGTTGGTTTTTTTTTAAAAAAACAGCTCTTTTCTGCTTATAAAATTAATACATAGTTATCATTGAAAAGAAAATTGGAGAACAGAAGAAGCAACAGGAGAGAAAAAAACACCCATTGTTTTATTATCCAGAGAAAATGATTTTATTTTCTTTTAGTCTTTTTTTTCCTGTTAGCCCTTTGTTTACAAAGTTGAGAGCTTAGTGATGTTTCATTTTATATTCTGCTTTTTAAGTTTCATTTAATATTATGATTATTATCTTATGTTCTTTTTTTAATATATTTTATTGATAATGCTATTACAGTTGTCCCATTACCCCCCTTCATTCCCCTCCACCCTGAACACCCTCTCCCACTTCCATTCCCCCCCTTTAGTTCATGTCCATGTGTCATAAGTTCTTTAGCTTCTAAATTTCCCCTACTATTCTTGCCCTCCCCCTGTCTATTTTCTACCTACAATCTATGCTACTTATTCTTCGTGCCTTTCCCCCCTCTCTCCTCCTCCCACTCCCCTGTTGCTAACCCTCCATGTGATCTCCATTTCTGTGTGTCTGTTCCTGTTCTTGTTGTTTGCTTAGTTTCGTCTTGTTTTTATTTCAGGTGTGGTTGTTGATAATTATGAGTTTGCTGTCATTTTACTATACAAGTTTTTTATCTTCTTTTTCTTAGATAAGTCCTTTTAACATTTCACACAATAAGGGCTTGGTGATGATGAACTCCTTTAACTTGACCTTATCTGAGAAGCACTTGATCTGCCCTTCC
>JAPYXV010003656.1:0-12047 GCA_028533065.1 Trachops cirrhosus
TTTATAGCAGAGAACATGGGAGCAGGCCAACTCCAAGCAGAGATTGTCCTCATGGGCTGGAGGGACTCTATTTTTATAGGGTGGATCCTTCCTGGCTAGTTCTGGTGGGCTTTTACTGTGCATGTACAAATAGTTGTATTACTTTAAAGCTAATGCACGTGTGGTCTCCTGTGATTTTCCCTGATTGGCTGCCAGGGAAGGGGTCTCACGATATTACCTAGTTGACCCCCCCTTCTCCTGGGGTCCCCCTGTACTAGGTTCACCTTTCCCATCACCAGAGAATTATAGCTCTTCATGTTAGAGATTGGTGAAAAGGAAAGGAATTATTTATTCAAGTTATACAGACTTAAGAGTAATGACTTAACGTCTTCATCAAAGTCCCAAAGTCCCTTAAAACACCCACAAACACACACAGTCCTTTCCCCACCCTTTGCTCAGTCTGGGGTACCATATCTCAGGAAAAGAAATAGAAGTCCGTGGCTCAGGCATCCCCCGGTTCTTCCCAGTAATCCATGCTCAGCTGGTAGGCCTCCCTGGTTCCCGGCACCATCAGCTGTGTCGCCAGGATCTCCAGTTCTTATTCCAAAATCCCATGGCACCTTCTCATGGCCCACCAGCAAGAATCCTTTCACCCCTTTCCTTCCTGCAGCGTCTCTCCTGCAGTCTTCTGAACTGCTAAGAGAGATCTCTGCATTGCTGCTACATCTTGCTTTCCGGCTTCCAAGCTCTGTGGCAATGCGAGACCGAAAGCTGCGTGGTTCTCCCCTGCCAAAGCCGCACAGGGATTCTCTGCTAAAGCTGAGTGATGATTTCTTGCTAAAGCTGCGTAGGTCTCCTTTTCAAGGCTGCCACACCTGGGTTTAAATCCCAGCACCAATCTTCCTCTGCAGCCCCATTTCCGACTCCTTCCACAATTGGCTACACTTGCCAGCACTCCGGTATTTCCCAGCTTTTCTGGGCTGTCATGGTAAGTCTGGGCAGGTGTGGCCACGTGGCGTGGAGCCAATCAACTCCAAGCTCTCACACAAGCTCTGTAACCAGGGGGAGTTGCCTCCCAGTTACATCTTGGGTGGAAGTCACTCCCTTCTCCCTGGCTCAAAGGATGGCCACAGCTATTTAGCATATCCATGAAACCAGTTAAAGGTTATAGATATGTTAAATGACCATTCTAGAGGTTAGCTGCAAAACTGTTGCTATGCAAAACAACTCATTGGCGTTGCTTCATGTATCCCACCCCTGCCCCTCAGACTTGTGGGGGTGAGGACATCCCATATTTTTAATATTTCATGGACACCCTGAACTCTGGACCCCATTACAAATCCTTCTTTTGGGGGACCCCTGGCTGTGCCGTCTTACACCTTGATGACCCTCTCATTGCTTTGGATCTTAGAAAGCCCTAGTCAAGCTTCCCCAGTCCTTTATTCCTGTTTTTTTTCTTTTGAAATCTGTACACTACAGTAGTCTTTGACCAGCTCATCTCCATCTGACAGTTCTGAATTATGCATGCTAATGTGCTCTATGTTGCATTCAGCAACCACGAGAACAGATGCCGGAGACCTTTCAGGGTTTCAGAGATGTTACTTTATTGGCCCAGTTTTACCTGCGCAGGGGCGGACTCTCAAAGTGTCCGGAGACATGGTACCCACAAGGGCTGCTGACGAGAGTCGCACCAAACGCTTACATCTAAGTCCTTATATATGGGCGGGCAAGCAGGCGTTACGCAGAAGCAGACGCGTCAGTTAGCCATTCGCTTACAAAGACCGTGGGCGGGAACAGGGTTGGTCATTGGCTCAACAGTGGTAGCTTTACAAACCAAACAGGTTAGGTTGCATCTGTTTTACAATCCTTTGTTCTTGCTAAGTTTTCCTTGCTCCTTACACTCTACTTAGCCCTTGGATGAGGTTTTTCTCCCCTCCCCTCCCCTCCTCTCACCTGCCCTTCCCTTCTTTCTTTCCTTCGTATTTTTTTAAGAAAAGAGATTCCATGACAGTTTAATCATTGCAGAGGAAAGAAATGGGATAAAGGAAAACTAGTTTATACATGCTTTTAAAATGTCCCAAATCTTGTCTGTCACATAATTTCAGATGGTGTGAGGTTAGATCAATTCTCTTTAAGCTCAATTTTCTATCTTCTTACACACACATGCATGTACACACATGCACATGCATACTTCAGCTAAGGCCTGCTGTTGGAGATTGGCCTTTTTGTACTCCTATTGAATCAGAAATTGGAAATGTATGGCCCTTGTATATATTTTACCTCTCATGCCTAAAACAAGACTTCACTGCACTATTTCTTTTTCTGAAAATACACGTACGGGGAGAATGAGGTAAAATATCCTAGTTGGGAATCTCAGAAAATAGACTATTCATAATATTCAATGGGAATTTACTTACAAATAGAAATAAATATTCAAGATAAATTAAGTTTGTGACCTGATAATCAGAAGACCTATCATTTTTCTAGTAATACACAGTTTTAGAAAGCACCTGCATGCGTAGTTTTTAGTTGATTCTAATAATAATTCTGTAAGCTAGTTAGGACATACATTTCCATTTTATAGGTAAGGGAATTGAGGGTCAGAAATGTTCAGTGATTCCGCAAGGTCACACAGCTAATAAGAACTATTTCTATTTTCATCATGAAGGCTCTGTAGCAGGAACCTTTCTAGGACTTTTATTTGAATTTTCTGTGATTTCTTCTAAGCTCATAACCACCTTGCAAAAACCATCAAAGGTGAGTTATAGTCCTAATAGAAGCTGTGTCTATGAGGAACAAGGATTTCAAATTATCAAGACACAAAGATACAAAAATTATATATAGTGTGTATATTTCTGTGTGTGTGCATCTGTATAAATTAAGACATGACTTACCTGTTTATACTAGGTTAATCACAAACAAAATTGTTTCTTTGTTATCACATAGACACAGTATTGAGCAGTCCAGGATGAGTGCATGTGCCAGTTTCCTTTGATACACGGTTGTGGGTATATGTAAGAGTGAATGAAGAAAGAGGTGTCTGAGAGTATATGAAAGAGTGATCAGGGGAAAGCTGGGAAACTGATAACAGTTTGGGAAAAGGAAGGTAGAACTCAACCATACAAATTGAGAGGTATGACTGCCTGACACAGTACAGTGTTATATTTCTCACAGCATTAATTTTTTTTAACAGTTAAATTTGGAATTGTTCCTGGTTTTTGCTGCTGGGAGTTTGATGGTAGAGGGAAAGTGAGGTGTTCCCCCATCATTATTTCCTAATCTTCTTACAGGAGGAAATTGTTCTAGTTGTGTTCATTGACCTTGAACCTGTCATATTTAAGCAGGAAGTTATTTTTTTCTCCCAAATAGTACACTTAGTCAAATAGTCATAATTACTTCTATTTCATTTCATTTTCTAGAATACTACTGAGGTGCAGCCCAGTAGTGTGAGCACAGGACACAGAGTGAGAAATCTTGAATTTTAGGTGTGAATACAACACTGCTTCTCTTTAGTACAGCCCAAGTCTCTTAACTTGTTCTGTTCTATTTTAATGGATTTAATAATATTAATTTAGCTCAGAATGGTAGCAGGATGATTAGGTGATGTTGGTTTAAGGAAAAATAATATACAAGGTAGAAAAGAATATAAATGACAAGTGTATGTGTATTGTGTCCATTTCTAAATGCTAGTTCATTTTTCAGGGTGATACAGATAGGAGGCACTTGCTCCCTTGCAGGTGCTAACAATTCACAGAAATCTTGCTGGCTGAAGGGGAAGCAAAACTCTGCCACGAATTCTCAAGAACATGTAGCTACTAGCTACCTTCAACCCCATTTTCCAACTTATGTGTTTTTTTCTGCCCATATAAAAATATTTCTTTCCCTTAAGGTTTCTCTGAGTTTTAGTAATTTTGTCTCTCCTGAAATCTTTTCTTACTTACAGTTACCCATACAAAATGACTATTGTGTTTCAGTTGTGGGGGCAAGTGATCCCTTTCTATAATAGTCTGTTAAGCATTTTGGAATTTTTTTTGTGATAAAATGTTCCATATAAACGCAAGGGGCTTTAGTAATTGTTGTTCTGTTGGTGCATTGTATGACTGCATTACAAATTTCTAATACTTTGACAATGTCAAGCTGCTGATAATATTAGCCACTTTACAAGATGTAACTATGGCTTAACTGTGCATGGTTGCCAGCAATCTTATGTCAGATTGTAGCCTTTGACTAATCTCTGTTTTCAAATGAGGTCAAATTCTAACCTGCTTTCTCCCTCACTCCCATCCACAAAAAATGAGAAGGTCTCTTAGGATTTGGGAGGATAATTGTGGGTTTTTAGAGAATGAGTAAAGATTTTCATTACTTCCTTGAATCCTCTTCCTTTCTTGAATCTTCTCATTTATGGTTCATGAAGTGATGCTAAAGAGTAAACTCTGTCTTGCCTCTGACACTGATTTGCTGCAATACTTAAGTTCCTAGAAACTGAACGCTACTGTGGATTTTCTTCAGTGCTTGATAATTTCAACAAAACCAAATGACCTTTATTTAAACTACAGTCGTAATTAGAGGGTTGCCAGTGCTAAGCAACCATGGAGTCTGATGTTGACAAAATGTTGTGCCTCATTAAATTGGAAATTAGTACTTAAAAGATCAGAAATAAATAATGTTTATATTTTTGTGACAGTAAATATAAGTGGATGTTATGTGTGCACATCCTTGACTCTGTGACTTCCAGTGAACTGAGAAACCCCCACCCTCTGTTTTCCATGGCAGTAATCACAATAACTGAGCCAAAAGAGAACTATGGAGCATTTCAATGACCACAAACAAGAAAATGGACTATTATATTGCATCTAATTAGAAACATCAATATTAGAATCTAATGCATTCAGTATTTCTAAGAAGCCATATTACTTGTTTTTGTTGGTATAATCACATACTACAGGCTTGAGCAATGAGCTGGTACAAGAGAAATGAATTTAGAGTGGTATGACAAAGGCTGTTACTCCTTCATTCTTAAATACGCTTGTGGAAGCAACTGGGTTTTAAGTGATATATAATACAAATAAGGAGATTGTGGTTGGAACTAAATTTGGGGGTGTTGTTTGATCCATAAGAACATGGCTACCTGCTACATTCCTTTCAAATATTTTGAAAGTATTTTCAGCTGACAAGGCTTGCTCAATATGAATTTTACTCTGTAGGCAATGAGAGCTAAATAACTGCTAAGTAGCAGAAAATTGAAGAACTGATAAAATAGAATTTAGTGGAAAAGAATGGGCCAGCTCAGGTTCTGAGAGTTCTGGGCCTGCTATGAGCCAGAAGGGCTCACAGATTGGGTAGATTCAGAAGAGCTCATACTGTAATACCCTGTGCCATTGCTTGTGGAAGGTTTTATATTTGTTTCTTCTTGTCAGTTGGACCAGTTTTACCAAATCATAGCTTCCAATATAGGAGATACAAGTCACCACTAGTTATATTAGGTCACCTTGTAATGATGGTTGCCAATGACTCTTAAGGACAATTGAAATGGTCACCAAGGTTCCAGGGAAGAAAGCAGCTCAATCCTGGATCCCTTGAACTATGCAACAGAGCCCCCCAGCTAGGTCTGGAGAACTGTCTTCAGTTAGTGTGTGCCAAATTTTCCTTTGTATAGCTGCTAGATTATACTCTCCTGACCCATTCACTGAAAGTAGCCAAGGAAGTCATTCTAAGAAAAATAGGTATAAAGCAGGCTAATCACTTCCCTGTCCTTACCATCTTGTGTTTGTTTTCCATGTCAGTAGTAGCTAATGCCAAGAACAGCACTCTAGGGGATTTTTCTTGTTCTTGTTTTTGTGACATGTTCTAGCTGAGTCAGTATTTACAATAATATGGCTGCAGCACTTGTATGTTTGTTTTCTTGGCTGTTTAAGGGTGTAATAACAGTTGGGACCTGCTTGTAAAGTACTGTGGCATATGAGGATAAAAGGAACTCTGTGCCTATAAAATAGCTTTAATGTGATGTAGTTGCATGTTTGGGGATAATTATTGGACTACAGGGTTTGTTTCACTGGCAAATGTGGTTGATAGCTATTTACTTCTGAGGTTGATTTTTGTTTATGTGGGTGAGATAGAGTGACTCACATGATTGGATTCATAATTTTATTTACTCTCAAGCTGCTTTTACCCACACTGAGGTTATGTTGATCTTGCATTTGTATATAGAATAGGCATTACTTTGTTCCTGAGAGCTTTTTATTAAATAGAAATTTTGTATTCAATGAAATTAAGAGACTTGTGGAACACAACTATATAATATCTGAAAAAAGTTGAAAGGAAAGAACTTTAGAGTGGAGTAAAGGGAAATACCAAAAATAAGCAAACTCTATGGTCCTTAAGATCCTTGGAAAGGCTGAAGAATTAGGTGGAAATAATAATGTGGACTAAAAACAGGGGGATTGGTTAGATTTCTGTTAAAGAAGAGTTAGAAGAGTACTTCCCAACTCATGTTTAAGTGTTGATCTCTCTTCCAACCCACACTAACATGAACA
Source organism: Trachops cirrhosus (assembly GCA_028533065.1). NCBI lineage: Eukaryota > Metazoa > Chordata > Mammalia > Chiroptera > Phyllostomidae > Trachops > Trachops cirrhosus. The sequence continues at coordinate 6,513 of JAPYXV010003656.1, forward strand.
ATTTATTTGCTGGTATAACCAAAGTACATCTGACTCATCATACACAGAGGAAGGGAAAGATTTCAAGATGAAAAGATAACTCATCACTTCCAGCCAAGATGGAGGCATAGATAGACATACTGTGCCTCCTCACACAACCAAAAGGACAACAACAATTTAAAAACAAAAAACAACCACAGCTGACAGAAAATCAAACTGTATGGAAGTACAACAACCAAGGAGTTAAAAGAAGACATATTCATCTAGACTGGTAGGAGGGGCAGAGTCAGGCAACCGGGGTGGAGAGGGCTTGCGGAAAAGTGGTGGCTGGTGGACCCAGCAAAGCGGTAGATTGTGGAGCAAGGCCCCACGCAAGAGCCAGCTGGCAGACTGGGCAGCCGCACATTCACATGCAGATAAACCAGGCAAAACTGGGTAGCGGGACAGACTGCACAACCCAGGGCTCCAGCTAGGGGAAATAAAGCCTCAAACCACTGATTGAAAACACCTGTGGGGATTGAGGTGCCCGGAGAAACTCCCAGATTCACAGGAGAGTTCATTGGAGAGACCCATGGGGTCCTAGAATGTACACAAACCCACCCATCCAGGAATCAGCACCAGAAGGACCCAATTTGCTTGTGGGAAGCAGGTGAAGTGACTGAAAGCCAGCAGAGAGTGGAGCAAGTGCCATTGTTCCCCCTCAGACTCCTGCCCCACTACAGCATCACAACACAGCGATGTGGGTTACCCCACCATGGTGAACACCTAAGGCTCCACCCCTCAGTACATAACAAGTGTGTCAAGACAAAAAAAAATGGCCCAAATGAAAGAACAGCTCAAAGCTCCAGGAAAAGTACAACTAAGTGATGAAGAGGTAGCCAACCTAGCAGATGCACAGTTCAAAACACTAGTAATCAGGATGCTCACAGAATTGGTTGAATATCATCTCAAATTAGATGAAAAAATGAAGGCTATGCTAAGTGAAATAAAGGAACATGTACAGGGAACCAATAGTGATGGGAAGAAAATTGGGATTCAAATCAATGGTGTGGACCAGAAGGAAGAAAGAAACATCCAATCAGGAAAAGAATGAAGAACCAAGAATTCAATAAAATGAGGACAGGTTTAGGAAACTGTGGAACAACTTTAAACATTCCAACATCTGACTTATAGGGGTACTAGAAGGAGAAGAGGAAGAGCAACAAGTGGAGAAGTTATTTGAACAAATAATAAAGGAGAACTTCCCCAATCTGGCAAAGGAAATAGACTTCCAGGAAGTCCAGGAAGCTCAGAGAGTCCCAAAGAACTGGACCCAATGAGGAACACACCAAGGCACATCATAATCACATTACCCAAGATCAAAGATAAGGAGAGAATCTTCAAAGCAGCAAGAGAAAAGGAGGCAGTTACCTACAAAGGAGTTCCCATCAGACTGTCAGCTGATTTCTCAAAAGAGACCTTACAGGCAAGAAGGAGATGGCAAGAAGTATTCCAAGTCATGAAAACAAGGACCTACATCCAAGATTGCTCTATCCAGCAAAGCTTTCATTGAGAATGGAAGGGCAAATAAAGTGCTTCCCAGATAAGGTCAAGTTAAAGGAGTTCATCATCGCCAAGCTCTGATTATATGAAATGTTAAAGGGACTTATCTAAGAAAAATAAGATAAAAAATGTACAGTAAAATGAGAGCAAACTCATAATTATTAACAACCACACCTAAAACAAAAACAAAAACAGAAACAAACCAAACAAACAACTAGAACAGGAACAGAACCACAGAAATGGAGATCACATGAAGGGTTATGAACAAGGGAATGGGATGGGGAGAGAATGGGAAAACGTACAGAGAATAAGTAGCACAGACGGTAGGTAGAAAACAGACAGGCGGAGGGTAAGAATAGTAATGGAAATGTAGAAGCCAAAGAACTTATAAGTATGACACATGGACATGAACTAAAGGTGGGGGGAGGAATGTGGGTGTGAGGGGCTGTGTAGGGTGGAGGGGAGTGAAGGGGAAAAAATGGGACAACTGTAATAACATAATCAATAAAATATATTTTTTAAACAAAGACAACTCATATTGAATGGTGAAATCCCTATCATTCCTTTCCACACCTAGCTTCTGGAATGCCTGAAACCAGCCTTATACTATCAGGCAAGAGGATGTTGTGTTTTGTTCTGGAGAAACTAGAAAACCCAAGAAATAAGACATACGGAATTGACACTTAGGACAATCACAGGTTAAAAACCTAACTTCAGACTCAATCCCTCAACAGCAAAGCCTAGTATTGATCAAAAAGCCATGGCAATGTACAGGGAACTTCATGTCTACCTTTTTAGTGTTTCACAATGAAATGAGTGGCAAGGATGCCAAGGCAATTTAATGTGATAAAAAGAAATTCTTTTCAAAATAAGTATTTCTGCAACAACTGGATATCTATAGTAAATGAAAAAAGATCAAGTACTACTTCATTCCATAAACAAAATATACCTTGTGGACACAATGGGATGGGGAAGATGGCGGCAAGTTGGGTGGGAGCTTAACCCACATGCTTGTGCACCCAACTGGGACACCTAGTTGATCTTTTGAAGAACAGAGTGAACAGCAAATGGAATCCCAGTTATATGAAGTTTTGAAGCCAAAGATTGCAGAGGACATTAAAAAACTAGGTGCCCATCAGTAAATGAATGGATCAAAAAACTATGGTACATTTATACAATGGAATGCTATGCAGCCAAAAGAAAGAAGGAGCTTATACCCTTTGCAACAGCATGGATGGAGCTGGAAAGCATTTTGCTAAGTGAAATAAGCCAGGCAGTGAAAGACAAATACCATATGATCTCGCCTTTAACAGGAACCTAAACAACAAAACAAAGAAACAAGTAAAATATAACAAAAGACAGTGAAATAGAGGACAGGTTGTCAGTGACCAGAGGGAAGAGGGGAGGGAATTTCAGGGGAGAAGGGAAGGGTTTACAGGAACAAATATAGAGGACACATGGACAAAACTAGGGGGGTTGGAAAGGGGAGGGAGGAGGGGAGGAATGGGTGGGCGGGCTGGAATGGGAATAAAGGATAGAAACTGTACTGAATAAACTAAAAAAAAAAAAAACTGATGGCAAGAAAATTTTGTAGGTGGATGGGAAGGCCGCTGGGTCCTGGGCCTGGAACTACGTTAGGGCAGCTGAGGTCCTGGTCCCTGCTGCTACAGGAGCTTTGGAGGAGAGCCAGGTCAGGGATTCTAACTCCTCAGCTCCCTTCCCTCCCAGAGCAGGGAAGCCAGTCCCACCTAAGAGAGACCTGGATACTTGCAGTTACTGGGGAAATAAAGATGCAGTGGGAAACACACATCAGGGAGCATTCCCCACCTGGATTGTGGTAGCTGGCTGGCACAGTACCAGAGAGATCCAGGAGTGGGAAGACACCTGGAGATGGGAGAAGAATTGGGTGGTGACTGACCATGAAACAGAGTGTCGGGACTGGTCAGAGTTGGGATGTGTGAAAAGTCAGATGATTGTTAAGAATGGCAGCTCTCAAAGAAGGGAAATTCTTAAAACAAAAACAAAAACAACAAAAAAAACGACACACAGCCACTGTGCAAGGACCTCTCTCTAGTGCAGCAGCCTGTCCAGCGAAGAGGGAGGAGGAAGGGTGCCACATGGACTGATCAGAGGAGGGCAGCAAGGGCTCAGTTAGCAGACCTCAGAGAGACTTAATTCAATAGGGGAACTAAACTGCCAGGAAGGGACTTCTAAGAGTGTGTGGCACCCACGCCAGCAAAGAGGGAGGAGGAGGGGTGCGAGTTGCTCCTAATCAGTGAACCTCAGTGGCAGTACAATGTGGCAGATTTGAGGCACTGGCCTAGTGCAGATAGACAGTGAGAGCTGCACAGCACACTGAGGGCTTTGGCTGGAGGCTGGGCCCCTGTAAATATTGCAGCCCAGGCCTAGCCCCCATCTTCACAAAACTGAAGGAAAGGAAAAAAGTAAAACCCAGCCCCCCTCTGCCTGTAGCATCCATGGAGATAGGCAGGAATTGCTTGGCAGGTTTAAAGTCAGCAGAATGCTTTTCTTTTTCTCCCAAGTATGAGACAATAAGACCTGGAACAGTGAAAGGACCAAAGACAGATCCAGAGAGAGATTCGAAGGCTAACAATTCAGAAACTGAGACAAATTTCACTTTGCTATTCTACAGAACATGCATTTTATTTTTATTTTTATTATTTCTTTCATTATTTTTATTTCTTTTATTTTATCATTATTTTGTAATTTCTCTTTTTTGTTTAGTTTTCTTAATTTTGTTTGTTAAATTGTATTATCTAACAGATTATTTTTGCTCTCCCTTTCACATTCCATTTTAATTTTTCTTCTTTCACTTCACTTATATTCCAATAACACACTACTCTTAGTCTTTTACTTACTATACTTTTTAGTCAGGTCATATAATTCTTTTCCTATTATTTTTGTTCCTGTATTATTGTAAATAATTGCTGTTCTATGTTACTGTAAATACTACACAGCACCCCTCTCTGGTCTTGGCCTGTTTCATTATCTTGCTGCGTTTTATTATTCTTGTGGTTAACTTTATTCTCTTGAACATTACGCCTAGTTTCTCTCCCTTATTCTCACTGTATCTCACCATCTAACCTCACACAAGCACTCTTTCTGGATTCAGCTCACATTCTTTCTCCCCTCTAAAAAGAATCTTACCTCTTTTCACCTTTTATAAAAGGTGACTACTTGGGTGAAATATCAGTTATTGCTGTACTTCTCCAAAAGATCTCCTATCTGTTCTCTGCTTTTTGGTACATTAAATCCCATAGAATACTCTCTTGCTGTTTTAGTCCATTCTGCTTTGCCCTGCCACTGATCACATACAAGAAAAGGTGGGAGATGTGAACACCAATAAACCCACTGGAGTAGAAAACCCAGCAACAAAGGATCCACCAACAGGTAAAACCCAAGTACAAGAAAAGAGCCCACACAAATGGAAGAAAGGGCAACCCTAGATCATCCAGACAAAGGGATCAAAGAAACTATACCATTGAATCACATAGAAATCCTACCAAAGAAGTTCACCCTAAAAGACAGCTAGCCAAGCAGAGCATCAGGAATTGCAGAAACAAAAAAAGACACTTAAAAATAGGGAGAAAAAGAAAGAACCTGCAATCAAAAAGAATGGAAGACTCCCCAGTAAACAGCTAAATGAAATAGAGGCAAGCAAACTATCAGATATAGAATTCAAAAGAAGGGTGATAAGGATGCTCAAAGAACTCACAGACAACTGTAAGGAACTGAGTGAGAACTATAACAGTATGTAAAAGGAAATAAAAACTATAAACAAGAACCAGGAAGAAATGAAGAATACAATTTCTGGAAAAAAATAAGCACACTAGAAGGAATTACAACTAGGCTGGAAGAAGCAGACGACTGAGATAGTGAGCTGGAAGACAAGGTAAAAAGAAACATGGAGGTAGAGCAGCTATCTGCCGGAGTCCAGCTCCTGCAGGTCCAGGGAATCCCTATGGAAGGAACGGCGTCGGCGAATAACGACAG